>JAYJLV010057924.1:0-18146 GCA_036873485.1 Torymus texanus
CCTGTGGTGGGTTTACTAGAAGTATGGTAATTTTTCCAAAATCATTTAGAATTTTTCCTAACTTTTTTTCTCAGTGTGGGCTTAGAAGAGTTTCAGAACCCGATTTAGGGGCCGTCGATCGAGGTTAATCAATCTCCAATATAATATACAGTCCATGAAGCTTACAATACAACGGCAAAGGCGGAGACCCCTCCCAAGTGGGTATAATAAGCCATACAGGTCGGTATGGGAGCGGTAAGTGCCTTAAAGGACGGTTAAACCTCTATGATGGAAAAGTACCTAAAACGCGTAACAACACTGTATACTAAAAACCAATTTTTTACCGTGTTGGCGTTATCGGTCATCAAGCATGTCTCGTATCCTCGGAACAACTCTGGGTACGAATTCCTGGTTCATGTCTTCCTTATTCATTGTTTTGATAGCCTTCGCCAAAGCTTTTACAGTTTTAGTTCCACTCAAAAAAAAATTCGCTAAAATATGAAAACTATTATATAAAAAAATATAACGAAAAATAAAATTTAATAAAATAAAGTCCAAATTCCGTTATAGAACAAAATAAAACCAGCTAACTTTCAAAAAGATTCATTCGTTCATCAATCTTTTAAAATATTGTAAAAAACGAAGAAAATTTGTTTGATTTATTCTCGAGATATTGGTCTAATACACACGTGCGCGTGTACGCACTCATAACTTATCAAAATTATTAAACATTTATTATCTCGAAAATTTTATTTCACCGTTCCAAAACTCCGTAACAATATCAAAATTTAAATTTTGAAAGTTTTCATCGTTCCAAAGCTTTATCTTTGAGAAAACAACGTTCAATTTAAAAAAAGGCGTTCAGATTTACAAAGTCAAATATAAAGCTCTAATAATTTAAAAAATTTTGAAATTCATTTTGTAAATACACTGACTAATTCTAAGTATAAAAGCAAGATACTTATACACCTGCAGCTGCGCACCTGCGTTCCTAGACACATTAGGAATGCGCGGCGACGAGCGGTTACGGTAAAATCAAGGTGGTGCATCGCACGGCAAACCGCGTGTGTACTGAGCAAGCTTATTTTTAAATCGGTTAAAATCTCGAGCACAGATCCACTTGGAAACGCGCGTGTAAGAGTGCTGAATTTCCATTGGGGCTGTAGCGCAAGCAACTCGCCAAATCTAATCAACTCATCGAGTAGATCTTGTTTCATCGTTACAAAATATTCCACATGACAGTGCACAGGTCAGTGACTATATGATGATTGTCACGCATCTCAGTGCGTTATATGTGGTAGTTAATCGAGATAAGATGTAATATTTGTCTGAAAATTGGATAGTAAGAGAGAATTTGAAATAGTAATACGAAATATTTCATTCAAATAAAGTATTGGCTTACAATTTCTAACACTTAATTTATATGAAGGTTTTCTCTAAATTACTCTATACAATATAGTATAATCTTTACATATCTACGAGCACAATATCATATCCTCTTATTGTTTTCAGATCATAAGAGATAAGGTTATTTTTTTAGGCGGTTGAACTAAAATTTTTTTATTTAAAAAATCACTTTTCCGTTTATAATTAGATCAATAAAAAATATACAGTCATATAATATAAGAAGTTTAGTTTAGTTAGAATGTGCTTATTTTCACCACTTATACACGCAGATGAATTTTCGTAAGTATAAACTTTCTAAAATCTTACTTTGGTATATTATTTAAAAAAGGCACACAAAAAATTTAATAGTCAAAATTACTATTCTCTAGAGTATGATTATTATATATACTAATTTTAGAATTAAAAGTTGTTCTTACAAAAGTAAGAATTTAAAAAAATAAGCTTTTTATTTATATCTTTTATGAATATTTAAAAAGACGGAGAGAAAAAGAAAGGTAGGAAGAAAGAAAATGAGATGTCAAGTTAGCTTGCTCTTATTGTCAGGAAGCATAATTTACATCACACTGATCATTCGCATGGCGCCGCATGTCACAAGGTCAATGCTGCGTTCATACTGCGCACACAAAGCCTGTGCAATATGCTACACTAAGAAAAAAAAACAGCCGGAACAGCCGAAATCTATAGGCAAAATAGCGTGAGTGCTCGGGCAGTATGACCTACGCCGTATCTGCTGAGCGTATAGGTAGAAACGGCGGACGCCTCAGGGAGAAACTGCCTGAGTATACGAAACGTAAACACGCTTATGCCGGCACGCTCTGTGAGGTTCCGCTGATGCAGCTGGATACTCAAGGAAAAACAACCTGAGTACAGCGCCACTATTGCTTAAGCGGGCTACAGCTATAGTCACGGAGCCGACTACAGCTATAGTGGCTGTTTTTTTTTCTTAGTGTAGATGCAAAATTACATAGGCTTGCTGCGCGGAAGACGGCACGGAAAGTTATTATCCTCAAGTCAAGCGTGGTGGTTGAATTCTGTACTTATCACCACTCAATTTATGACCAGTCGTAGCTCCTGTGGTCTTTTAGCAATTTGTTCAATTCCTTTTTCCCTTCTTTGTCGTTGTTTCATGGTACATAATAAGAATAGCGCAAAATTATAGAAATCAACGCTTTTCCAGGATTTTATATTGTAATTACAAAGATAAGAAAATCTTTTATCAAAGTCTACACACAACCTACTTATAAAAGCCGAAATATTTATCCATCTACATTGTAACTAATGCCTCTTCATATCATATTGACATTCATATACCACTACCACTACTACTACTACCTTTACTATACCACTTTTACTATTGTCATATACGTACTTATTTCCGAATAGAAAAACGGAATTTACTTTAATTTTTTTAATATTTATCTTATATGTATTATCATCATTTTTTTAGACTATTTATAATTAATAACAAACCTAATAAAAATAGATTGTTAAGAGTTATATTTCAATCTTCGTGTGAGCAATAGTGACTAGTGGGTTTGGTCTCTTCTGTCCGGGACCATCAACGAAATCGCAGCTCCAACCAACTCCTTTCCGGTGTAGCCATCATCCAGCAACCGTCACCAAAATCTCCAGGCATTTCTTCCGATAGAAGCTTCAACTGCATTCAGTAATCGGACGTTGAAAAAAGAGAAGCCCAACATTTACGTTTAGGATCTACCGAGAAGCGACGGAGTTGAGCTGTAAAGTCTTGAACGGAGAAGTTGCGGTACACATCAAGTACAAGTAGGTCTTCGATCAAATTTAGTAACACGATGAAGGTATTATAATACTTACGAAATGTAGCTTTGAAGTAGATCAAGAATAACTTTACTATTGACGAACTTCAGAAGTTCTTCATGCACAAACTTCCCTAACAGAACCTGACAGAGGAAGGTAGAACATGGGAAAGAAATTACGATGATGAAGATGGCGCCGAATTTTTGCTTCAAAAATCTCCTTTCGAGCCTTAGAAGTGAAAACCATAGCTACAACATATTACAGGATACCATCTTCCGTGTAAGCCCAAGAAGAGAAATAAGAAACTGCCAAGACCACATGATGAAAAGAAAAAAAATTAAGGAAAACCTACTAACCAGCGAAGTTTGTAACCCATTTGTGGTATCTCGCAGGAGGATCATTCCTGGCTACATTGTCTGTTGAACTCATATAAAAAGAAGCCACGGAGAACATAATCAGCCGTTTTCAAGAGAAATCCTGGAGATTTGTCTTGTGATCAAAGGTTTCTGCTATCATATTGCTAAATAAGCTAGAACACTTACGCGCAGTGCCTACCGAGACTTCCCTAATCAGTACATGGGTTTCATCCTGGAAAGTAGGATCTTGTGTCCACTTGAAACGTATTAAAGTAGCATCATGTTTGTTTTGTGAAAGTAGGTAATAATTCAGCAATTATTTCAGTCTTAAGCTTTATTGTTGAAGGTTCTTGAAAATCTATATGTCTGTATTTTCTGTTAAACTGACGTGCCACTAAGGAAAATCAATCAATTATTGTTAGTTCAAAATGGCTAGTTTCTAGATCGCATTGAAACGCTTTTTGCGATCATTCTCTTTTATGGTTTTGTGTAATGAAATCATCCTAACCTCAAAACTTTTTAACTAATTTGCTGTTCTATTAAAAATTTATACTAGCAATAGATAATTTATACTAGCATTGCGATGTTAATAATAAATATTGGATACAATTTTTGTTTGTATACTTTTTAAGAAGATATTTATAAAAATATCAATTTTGCCATCGGATTTTATCTTTCTCGATTTCATTACATCAAATGACTGGTTTTTTTCTTGATTTAAAAAAATGCTATGATACTGCCTGTCTTTGTCAAAATAATTAGCTTAAAAGTAGCTGGAAACTAAGTTGTTTCGATTGCCTGCCATTTTTACGCCAATAAATATTCGAGAATGTTTAGAAAAAGCGTCTTATCGATGACAAAGAACGGTCCGCATTTTCTCCCCATTGAAATGTTATTGATTTCCACCAGGGTAGTTTTAAATACATTTGAAATAAAAAATTTAAGTATTTTCAATATAACCTTAGTCAATACTGAAACTTTTCATTTTTGTCCTATAGGGTAGATGTTCGTATTAGTGTGACCCTAAGCGGACAACCAATCCATATTAATAATACTAAGCTAAATTAAAAGATCTATCGTTTTAACAGTAAATTTTGGTATTCCGATCAATCTAGAAAAAGATGTCTGTCACTGCTAAAATTTCATGCAAACTTCAGTAATAAATATTATAAAAAATATAAATTTTCAAATATTTCCCTTTTCATCCACGTGTAACTTCATATAGGTATAGATACTAAGTATATATGAATTCTTTATAATTTTATCATTTTTATAAGTTTCCCATTGATATTTATCTGAAGGGCTCAAGGGCATTCTTCTTTTTAAAACTAAAAGTTTCGCCAAGTTAGGACAGATAGCTGGGTCTCATAAAAGTCCGTTTAGGTCTATGCACAATATCGTCTGTTTATACGACCTCTACCTCTATATATGGTTATCATTTTTCTGTAAGCAGCAGAGTGAATCTCCAGTTTCCAGAAAAACAACTGATATAATCTCTCCAATTAGCTATACATCCATTTATTCGCAGACACGCGCCCATCGCCTATAACCGACCATGCCAACCAATCCTCGTGCATCCGTATACACTTGCGGGAAGCCCATAAACTGCCGTCGCGGTCGACTCACGTGCTATGATTTAGCGAGAGCTTTATATATGTCCACCCACCTAACCCGCAAGCCGATGACGCGGCTTCGTTGTCGTCAACACTTTTTCCTTATTTACATCTCGTGCTCTTGGATGTCTGCCTGATTGGCTAATTCATTTCCTCCGGGTATAGGCGAGCGCGGGTTAACGGTTATTCTTTGTCGCGCCACGCGCACCTATTTCTGACATGGCACTGCGACATGATTGCAATGAAAATGGCGCCTACCGGCTCTTGACGCCTCGGCCGGGCTCGCGTGTACATGTGTGTGTACACGCGCGCAACACCCACACATCGAAAAATCCTGCTGGTCGTGCCAAAAGTCTACTTTAGCCGGTGGCTGCCACGAGGGAATAAATAAACTTTTCGGTGGGACGCTAACGCGTACTTTTTTTTTAACTTTCTCGTCCGGCTGGATTTACTTTTAGCAAAACAGCTACTGAATTGCAGCGTAGTAAATATTTGGGAATTCCGGACTGAATTAGAAAATGTTATTAGTAGAATGTGAAAATTGACAAGTTTCTCAAAGACTGACCGTGCAAAAATTTACCTTTGCCATTGACGCTTTTCCAAGTTTCTTATTGATTAAAATTTATGTAAGTATACTTGTGCTCTTTGCCAACCATTTTATTACTGATCAAATAATATAATCAAAGTTAAATCAAATTCAAATTTGAAAACAGCGACAATAAGTTGATTTTCTTAAAAAAAGTAATCTATTTTTTAAAAGTAGATAATTAAATAAAATTTACAATTTTGAACGAGGAGTGGTGTTCAGCTAAACTGAATTGATACAATCGCTTAAACAAATTCCCTGCACAGTACATGATGTACTAACAATATAAATCCCTGTTGAATTTGATCCAACCGAGAAAATACCTTGCTTTCATCCAGAAAGAGGATTACCATGAATAATAAATGTAACTACACGTCTGCTATACAGGCAATAACATTCATTTGCAAGTCATATCTTTACGATATCTCTAGCAATTTCCTTGCGATATTGCGATTCTCCATTTACGGACGTAAATCTCGTAACTCCTGCGTGTTATACAATAGTTTTTAAAAGGCAAGATATACGATTACGACGTAAATAACTCAAAAGTTTTATGCCCCTTTAAACCAATGGCGCAAAAGTCTCTATAGCCTTGCATTAGTGTCATAAATTAAAATCGTCATAAAAAGCCATTACCACTCATACACACGTGTGCGCACACATACACACACGGATTTTATTTGCGAATCACTTGCACGTATTTTTTAATCTACAACGTATACCATCTCCAGCTTGCCATTCCTCCCCGGGCAATTCCCGACTTTAACGGTCATCTCTTGTGCGAGTCTGCGCCTACGACTTCGCCTCGAGACAATGCGGGCCGCGAGTCATCCCCAAGCTCTTTCTGCGTTACCGAGAAACGACATTAACATAGCTGCTCTTGTATATATACGCTCTAGAATTAACGGGCGACCGCGACTTGTTCCCCGCTCGAAATAGCCAGCGCGCGTTCTAAACTGAGATTGTGCACGCGGCAGAGCTGCAGAGCTCGCTTGTCGGCGCCCTTATTCCGGGGCGCCTAGTGCATCGGCCTCGATATACCCCCTTGCGACATATAATGTGGCCGTCCTGCGCCGTTGATGCCTTTGCGCAATGTGTTTTGAAAACACACCGCAGGAGAGGGACAGCATGGGAGGGACAGAGAAGGCAAAGAAAGCGATGCGCGATCAATCGAATACAGTGTCGCACGTAGAAACTTTTTTATACGGTGTGATTTTGAAAATGTGAGTATAGTGTTGGCGAATCATGGATTTGTGCCAAAAAGCGCAAGAAAAGCAAACTTTTATTTTTATATTGAATAAGTTGTTCTTTTTAAACATATATTTGTGATTCTGTATTTTTTATTGCAGTAACAATACAATCATAGGAAATTTATAAAGTAGAAAATCTATTCGTTGTATTATGAAAATGAGATAATCAAAGATAGAATATAAGATAACAATCAATCAAAAGGTAGTCTTGGATTTATAATACAGAAATACAATTAAATTCAATAACAATTGCTAACTTGAATTTCAATACTGTCAGTATTGACTAATCTAATGTAATAAATCTTTGATGATTACTGTTACATCTTCACTCTAAAATAAATCTAACGATATAACTTATTGTTTCGGGAGTATTTGGAAATGAATCAAGTATTTACTATGATATTAAGCCAACATGTATAATATTTGTCATCAATATTACCTGGACAATTGGATTTACCAGAAACTACAATTATATAGTGTTATAAGTAGTAATAATATGTGAATCTTCACAATCGTTTTTACTTAGCTTTTACATCATTGAATTTGCATATTTTTTAGTTTTTGGTAAATACTTATTTTCAACATGAGTTCGTACAATTTGTACTGATTTTTCCGTTTTAAAATGTTTTACAACATCTTATCTTCTTATATATATTTATTAATATATTAAAGTAGATCCATTTTTTGCGTTCTCCGGTTCTCCGGTCTAAGTTAAAATATAAATTCTACTGAACAAGCCCTGAAATATTCTATCATATCAATACTCGAAATAACATTTGCGTATCATAATTATGATTTATTATTTACTATTATGACAATTACTATCATTCTGATGAATAATTAAAACACATTACTGGATGGTAAATATATTGTTGTAACACTTGTTATATTGTTAATCGTTGAAAACAAGTTATTTTTATGCTTAAAGTGAATAAGTGATTGTTTACAATTTAGTCATCTAAATTTAGAGAATTATTCATGGCTTACGTTTACTTAGCAATGATGCAACAGAAAAAAAAAGAATTGACTAATCAATCCTTGCGAAAAATGTTGTTATACTCATGATTGTTTTATGTTCATTATTAAACTGATGACAACGCCGCTATTTTATCTTATATAAGATAGATTTACGTGAATTATCTATACGTATTTAATTCATCTGCTTTAGTAGAATAGATCACAAGTAATATGTATTTACCATTAACGAGTTATTGCATAACAGTTAAAGATTCAAATTTCCAGTCATTAATAGTTAGCCGGCAACTTTGTAACAGATGATACTTTTTTCCGTGAGATCATACCCGATCTCTATTTACGGGTACCAATACATGGATTACGAAAAGCGATTTGAAAAAGTGGAACTGCTAAAATCGAAATATTTGAAAAAGAACGCAAGAAAAGTATAAAGTGACAATTAGAGCACTTGGTTATTCTATTCTTATTACAATATTAAGATGGAGCTGCTTCCTATTGTGCTGTATTAATTAAAAATTGGATTTCCAGTGAATTTAATACAGTTTTGATCCTTATTATTTCAATAGTTTTTATATGAAAGTGAGGTTAGATTACTGTTACGGTGAAAAAATAGCTCATGGAAATAAAGTCCTAGCATTTTCGTACGAAATTGATAATGCGTGATTTACAAGATTTATGTTTTTAAAACGTGTATAAATGGATTGGAAATCTCAAGATGAACGGCAACAAATCACAAATAGGTATTGTTCGTATCTTTTGTTAAAAAGAAAGAAAAACTCTCTAAACGTGCAGTTTGGATAAGGCTTTTTTCAGAGAATAAAGTAAACGCGCGCTTTTGCAAATGGTCTGATTTTAATGACTAGTTCTGTTTTTCCAAATCGTTTATTGTGATCCATGTGCTGGTATCCTAATATATCATTAACTACAATTTGTTTTTATAATTTAACTTCCTGGAAGACTCAAATTACTTCTGTCGAGTTTTGAAATTTTACTTCCTCAAAGGAGAAGCTTTGAATTTTTTTTACAGTAGAACATATACGTATAATTCGGCACCTTTTTTGTTAAACATCCTGATGGAAACATGTAAAAAAATCCTACTAATATATCCTTCATTAAAACTTATTTGAAGCAAAATAAGAACAATTTATATTTCAATCTATCGAATGTAAAAAGGTATAACGTAAATGATTTATTTTTTATGAAATTTTAAAAATAAATCTGTCAAAATTTCATTCCTTATATATTTGGAGAATAGTTTTTTTAGTAAATTAGAAACGAGGTATCAATAAATTGTTAAAGTAAAAAGTATATACAAATCAAAGCAACGATATCCAATAGTCATACAGAGGTGTTTGTATTTAGTCTTTTATACAACTTTTTTAGTATTTACTAGCTATACTATTGGTTTTTTTAAATCACATATTTTTAGAGCTAGACGTTTTATTACGTTTTATCAGAATTCGATATGATTCCTTTTTACTATCATATAAAAGTGACTAATTTCAATAATATTTTTCATAAAAATAGTTAAGCTACCTACATTAAGAAATATTTAGGAAAATTGTTTTAACTCAAAGACTAAATGATCAGAATTCATCTTTTTTAACCTATCGGAGCCGATAAACCAAGTGGAAGCCCTATTTTCTGTCAATATTTAAAGTGCGTGTATTGACTTGAGTATACAAGCCAGAGTACAAGAAAGCAGATCCTGTGGGCGGTTTATGATAACAATAAAAGGCCAGAGGAAGTGCAATGAAACTGACTCACGTAGGAGAAAGAAAGGCCAATGAACGCTTGGGTTGATCGTATATCTTTTGCAGTGATCGGTTTTCTGCCGCGTGACACTAGCAACAGAGGGTAGAAAGAAGAATTCGTAGAATGAGAACTGAAAAAAGCTGTCGAATCTTCTCCTTTATTTCGTCTCTCCACGCACGTGAAAGAAGCCTGCCTTATACCGGGCCACCTTAAAACCTCAATGAAAGAATTCGCAATGTGTAGAGCAGCACGTGACGCTAGTAAAAGGCAAAAAGAGATATCAATTTGTCGTGCCTGATGATTGAACTGAAGTGGCTTTGTTTACTAATGTCGGCATGACGAGTATAACCACGTTTCACACACGGAAGAAGCTGACCAAGTCTAGTGTGAATCAGCAATATTAAATCGTTTAATAGGCAATTTTTTTCAATCAGTTTACAACTTGTTCAATGTTCACATAAATAGCGAAATCTCAAGTTACTTTCAAATCTTTTGGATGAAAACACCACTGCTAATACAGTATCTTTGTCAAATTCAATTTGCGAATTCGATATTTCGATCGAAAAGTTATGTATGAATGTAGATAAAAATATTTTTATGTAAAAATTCATGAAATATCTCAAAATAATGAGATGTTTATTCTACGAATAAACCCTCGAGTCATCAGTACCACTTTTTTAACAAATCTCTTAATATGAATAATATCACCCAATGTAAATTAAACTCTTAATAGACAAGAAGAAATAAAGTTTAACCAAAATTTTTTTTCGCGAAAAAATCCCGAAATTTGAAAAGTTAAGCAATAAAGAATTTGAAATTTTATTAAACCTATAAATTCCAAATTTTTCAATTAGCATTAATTTACGAAAATCTTTGGGAAAACACTATTGCTGCAAAGCAGCAGATTAAATTGTGTTAGTTTTTATAAAATTTATTGGCTGATGATCTAAAGATTTACAGATGTGACTATCTGTTTGTTTTGAAGTTTCGCAAGATTAAAAAATAAAGGTGTGGATTTCAAAAACAAGAATGGCAGAAGGTATTGGTCATTTGATATGCCTAATAAGCTACATATGGATTAATTCCGATCTTTAGTTGCATTCATTTTTATAAGATCAATACTCAGAATTTAAATTATATCATTCTAATTACTTCCAGAATCAACTTCCTGATAATTAGTTGAAATATATATGCATGAAATTTATGTATCATAATATACAAAAATATTTCCAGCTCAAAGCAACTTCAATTCTTGGATTATCCTGTGAAATATATTTATCCATTCTTCTCTCTAACAATTTCTAAATGAAAAGTTAATTGCTTTTGATTTTTTAGTTTCCGAGCAATATCAAAATAAACTGGAGTAATCAATTGCATATATTTGGAAAATTATCATTAAAAGGCGGGGCATAAATCTGTTTGGTGAGTATAAGATATGAAGAGATGATTGCACGAAAGATGCAGCGACGCATCATTTGTTCATTATTGATTTGAGCTTGTAAAATAATACCTAAAATCATGGTAATATGGTAGTTGTATTCCACGTTATCACCTATTTTAGTGCTATAGAGTCACTCTTCCATTAATTTATAATTAATTTTAGTAAGCTATGTAACAATGAGCTTACTTTTATCCACATTTAATTTATGAGGTGGGCTGCCGTAGCATACTGAAACACAGCTCTAACAATTAAAATCAAGAGCTGCTACTTCGTTCGACTATAGGTATACTAAAAACTTTAATAGCCACTGGATGATATAAGCAACGTAAGTATAAAGACTATCCGGATTACTATCCCACACGAGCACATAAGATACTCTACTGTAACAGTTTTTCTTAGACCTTCGGATTTTGATAATATTAAATGGATTAATTCTGTATGACCGATTCTATTTCAAATATGGAAAAGTCCGATTAGAACCATGTACTCGATCACTTTAGAACTAAAGTAAGATGTTCTTCTATTGAAATGATTGAGCATGTTTTTTATTTCCTCCCAAAAATCTTTGTGATAATGGGTCTGAGAAAATGATTAAATAGATGAGTTTGTTGGGCTACAGAATTAGTTCATCAATTCTTGAGATATTTGAAATTAAATTTTTTTCATAGCTGTTTTTCAAATTGCTATTTCTCGAGAACGACTTAAAGCATTCACTTGAAATGTATACAAAATATCGTATATGATATACCAAACGAGGGCCCAGTTTGTCTCAGGATCTATTAAATTAATTTTAACTTTTTAAGCATTATTTTTTCAAAATCAGCTAATATTTAAAATGAGATATCTTAGCTTCAAATAAGCAGAATATTAAAAAAATTTGACCCGATTTCAAAGAGCGTAATTCCTTTACTTCACAATGCCAGCTTTGAAAAATTGGTTGATGGTCCAGAAAGATGCGGAAGCATAAAACGCACATTCTTTATCAGCTAAATTTGCTAATTTACCATTAAAGCCAAATCCAAGCACTATAATTTCCATCTTTCTCGTTCCTGTAACGTAATGGCTTTACATGTCACGAAAATCTAAAGTTGAAAATACAGTTCCTCCTTTAAGTTTTAATAACTCGGTGAAAAAATCATAGAGAATCGTGTAAAAAAACTAAATTAAAACTAAAGAGATAAGTTTTGAAATTTTGACTTAGCTAGCTTTATTTTTGGCAAAATCATATCTTTCCCCACATCATTAGTCAAATTTAAAAAAAAATGATGAAACTTCGGAACAATTCTTCTTGTTTAAATGTTTTTGAGAATAAAAACTATTTTTTTAATTGTAGTACCGTAAGTTTTATAAATTTTATAACAAGTTTAGTAAAAAATGACAAAAAGTTTGGTAAAAAGATTAAGTTTGCCAGTCTGGCTTCGGGTTACTTGAGTTTGGTCATTTTTACTGATTTCTTTTTCTCCGTGTACGGTCCTTTGTCGATAAATTATAACATTTTGAATTTAGTTCTTTATTTTTTTTTAAAGTAAGTACTCCTTAAAATTTTTAGTTCTAGTACAATTTTAAACGTCAATACAAACCATTACCAGTAAGCACAGATCAGTAATAATGTATATATTTTAAAATGTAAAGTAGGAATAATGGTACACTATAAGAGTGTTAAATTTTTAAAATGTACATTTGTAAACTCCGTTGAAAAACAATTTTTTCCTTGCAAGATTTCATGCAACAGTCCAATGAAACATAAGAGTGAATTTTTTTTTTTTAAATTTCATTTTAATGTAATTTTCTTCAATAAAATTAGGCAATTAAGCAATTTTTTAACTTATTTAAAAAAACAATATTTTTTGTAAATGAATGCATTTTAAAGTACATGGAAAAAATGTATGGTGTATTTAAACGTATTGAAAATAAAACGAAGGGATAAAGAAATTTAAGCTACTGTAGTTTCTGCCCACGCCAATGTCATACTCTCGCAAGGAATCGATACCTTACTGGCGTTCTCGACTATAGGCAGTCTTGTATATGTGTGTGTGTTTTCTTATCAGCAAGCTAACTTTATTTATAAGTAATCATTTGCTTCGGGACTAGAGCGTTTCTTCGATATACCTTTCTCGAACGTTAGAATAAATTATTCGCACATCCAATTATTCCATTTGTTCTTCGACGAGAATTTAAAATCATTCATCGAAATCTCTTTAGTCGCCATATAAAACTATTACAATTGAAAAATATCAAATCATATTAAAAAAAGGAAAAGGAAATCGTATTTCGATATGCACTTCCTTAATTAAGTATAAGTTTACTGGTATCAATCGATTTATTGATGTAAGTTGAAACATTGTATCGGCTAAAATAATTCGCAGACTTGGAAGTGGGCTCCGAAAATTTTGCGCAACACACAAAATATTCAAAGGATATCGCATCGTGCATTCCACGTTCAATCAGCAGTTAACGTATATACAACAACCCTTATCACACACGCTGCGCTTGCTTCTCGCGCCTTCACGTGCACGTGGCTGCATGCGGATAATTCTTTCAGCAGCTTCGCCTTACGCACCCAGCCGCGTATACATACATATACCCGTACGCGCGACAACGCATCGCTTACGCGCGTGCGACGTTCTATTTTTACACTCGCACGGCGCTGCATTTTCGCGCTAATAAGTCAGAGACTCGCTTGCTCGTTCGCTCGTTCGCTTGCTCACTCGCTCGCTCCTTCGGCCGCTGCTGCTGCCGTCGGAAATTTCCATTCGCGAAAACCATTGGCGTAACTATCGGCGATTCCGCGAGCGGTTAGCAGTCGCAGGAGTGCGATAATTCCACGATGGCTGTGTATGCACGCACCTATGATTGCAGTCGATGCTCTCTTCAGCGCATTGTAGGATTTCACGTGATGCAGACGATCTATTAGAACAGTAATTATTTATCAATTATTGTTGTATTTATAAGCAACTGTGAACATCATTTGTAACTCTGGATGCGTGGATAATTAATTACTAAACGAAAGCGAATAAAATTAATATATTAAATTCAATTATCCTGCATATGAAGTTTATAATTATACATACTTTTTACTCTTATTTTTATATGCGTTTTCCAAAGATTTGAGAAAATATATTTCATATTATATCTATTGCATGATATGACGGAATATAACTTATTTTTTTGTTAAGACTTTTGTTAGGAACTTTATTAATGTTAAAAAACGAAAAAACTTTGATCTTCACCAATATACAAAAAAACAATCTGTCGGAAATTTCTGCAGGCATTTCTACAAGATATCCTTCAAAAATACCTGTAAAAACTTTCTATAAAGTATTCATTCTCATCTATAGGAAAATTATAGGAATGTCCATGGAAATATCTGCAGAAATTTCTTACAGATTTTTTCCTACGGGAAATTTAATTTATTCAACAATTTTTAATTTCAATAATTTAAAATAGTAATAAAATTACATATAGTTCTAAAAATAATAACAAAAAATGAAAAACAATGATAAAGTTATTTTTAAGTTTTTCTATAACAAACAATGCCTAAAGAATAGGAATATTTATCAAACGTAGAGGTGAAGATCTATATTTAACTCATACGTACAAAACTATTTCCGACGTTGCAGGCTTTTAAAATACCAAACAATTTAAGGAATGGATGTGTGAGTAGGTATGCGAACTACCTCGAATGTGTCATAAAATTCAAGAATTCCAAATTTAACTTTAGTCTTAAAATTTTAACTGTTGTCATGCTGAGTTACATGCATAATCTATACGAGCAATTCTACAGAAAATGTGAAGCAACTGGGTACAAGAATAATTTTTTGAAGGACATACCTACCTGATCAGGTTTTTCTGGATTTATGAATCATCCTGGATCTAAAAAAATTGTTTGATATTTCTCGTAGAACTTTTCGAGAAAGCTATCAGAGTAAATAGCCAGTCTTAATAATGTTAAAGTTATCATCCAATAAATTTTATGTGCAATTCATTAGATCGATAAATCGCCAATCCGAACTAAAACCTATACACGCTTTATGTAAAACAATAATCAGCGATAGCTAATGCGATAAGTATTGTATAAGGCTTATATAAAAATCCATGTGCGGTAAAGAATCGGTGGAAAAACGAGACTGCCTCTTGGAGACACATAATACACGTACGAATAAATGTCGATAGTTGCATAATCTGAAAATCTATTTTACTCCTGGTTATGCTAAAAACCTCACAGTCGCTGGAAATCTGCAAAAATAAACGAGCGAGATTGAGAATGTGAATAATTGAATGTGGAAATACAGCGACACAGGAGTTAACGAGGAAATTCTCGCAAGGGAAACAGGTTACATGTATAGGTACGTGAGCAAGCCGCTCCTCGCGGTTAGTGCACTTGCCATTAAACGTGCGCGTATACACATACGTGTGTATACACATAGCCGAACAAGAAACACGCGTATTGTACGTGTGTCTCCCACTACATGTTGGCCGATTAGCTGAGAGTAGACTACCTAGAAGGTAAAAGAATTTCCTTGAGAAGGTAGAAGAAGGTTTTCTATATAGATGTATACAAATTTTAAAATCGTAAATATATATTTTATTTTTATTTAACTTCTCTGGATTATAGGTTTCGTTTATGCATTGCAATCCGTCTTTCAAGATCAAAATATTGCGACATTCATAATAATAAAAATAATCTTTAAATAAATGTATAAAATAAAAAACATAAAAACGATGCCAATTTTCTTTCAAATTTATTAACTCTGGTAAAATAAATTAATCCATTAAAATGTGTAGAAAAATAGACACTGGTTGTTAGAAATGCGGCTAGTTTTTAGGTACAAGTGTAATACATTTTTCAATCAACTTCTTCCATTTTATGAAATGACTCTAACCTCAAAATTTTCCCATTAAAATTTTGTAGTGATTTATAATAAATATATATTTATTTACTTTTTAATAATTTAGATGGGCTTATTTTATGCTCTTTTTATGCTTTTTTTATGCTCTTAATTCAAAAAGTTATAATAAAATTAGTTACTATAGTGGTAGCATCGTACGCAGGCTCTATTGAAAAATTTCAGGTGAGATCTCAGGTGACTTCTCGGGTGAGATCTCTTGATATTTCTTGTGTGAATTGTCAATTACTCACCTGAGATTCTGCTTCAGATGCTGCGGAAAACCTACGTAAATAGAAAATCAGATTCTTCAGTATCAGATATCGCCTATTAGGATGTTTTACCCTTTAGACGAACTCAAAAATGTTTAGAACCATTTTACAGGAATTTTCAATTTTTACAAATTTGGTACATGAGATCTTAGGTGATTTGTTGAGAAGTCACTTGATATCTCACCTCAAATTTTTTAGAGGATGGTGGAGACGAATCGGCCCGAAAATCGGAGGTTTTTACTAACTTTTCCTTGATTAGAAAGGCGAGGAGTAAGAGAAAAAAGATCAACCTCGGGTGGTCCTATCCAAGATAAATCGAGTGAAGATGAAACGGCCTTAGAGGTTGTCATTCTCTACAACTATCTCTGTCTGGCTCAACAACTTTAACACAAGCGCCGGATGACGTCGACAGACGATCCACTAACACCACCACCTAAGTGATCAACGATAACGAAGACTACGAATTTCACTTCTAGTTTCCCGGATGCAAAAGAACGTTCATCACAGCTCTATCATAACGATAAAAGATCCAAGATCTGGTATGACCAGCAGGTACAGCAAGCTAACGAAAATCCATCGGGCTGGATTCAAGAGGAACCTGAACTACTCGCTCATTGGAAAGCTGAGTTAACGATCCACGGGGTGCGCTCCATCGTCCAAACCTTTGTTGAATCATCAGCGTAATGAGACGCTACCGTCATCCCCAAGACCATTGGGACATAATTTAGCGGTTCATTGAGCAGCTCGAAGAACATCAGAGAACCTCATCTGGACTCATTCTCTTTTCATCACCACATCGCTCCTAAGCAAATTTAGAATCTTGTACTTATATGATTATCAAGGAGCGAGACTGAACTCAGTCGTAAACATAACCGTCAATCCAGCACTAACAACGATGAGGCTGTATTTCAAACTTTCTCACTGTACCTTCGGTAAGTACTATGTGCCAGACTATTCGACAACAATGCTTTAACATGCAATCCACCAGCACTCCAACTTCCAAAAGAAAAGCCAGAAGAAGGGAAAACGCTATAGGATATCCTCAAGCGGAAGAGCTGTACGACACGGTCGGGTTACTGATGGAATTCCGCACTCGTGGCTCATCTTCTATATCATCATAAACCATCTTCTTCGCTCCTTAAAAAATGTGGTGCCTTATACAACAATAAGAGACCTCGTTGTACTCGCTCACTTATTAACTGGTCAACAACACCTCATCATACGTAGATGTTCCTTAAGAACTGTTAGTTGGCATTGAATAACTCTAAGCCCATGTAATTCCACTATTCCTAAAGCAGAGGAAAACCGATCGTCAATGCTAGAGCCACCAAAATTAACCTGGAGCCTGGAGAATTTCTGGTCTCATCTGAGAATCGAGTTCTCGCCTAAAGGTAAACGAACACGTCCCTAGCAGTTAGCTGAACCTTTTCTTTCAATGTTTCCAAAGCTCCAGCTCCAAATCTATCTCTCCTTTTAAAATCTTCTATCACATGGCTTTGGGAAGAGTCAGCAACCTCAGAAAGTTTGAAGTCTATGATCAGCAGATGACAGCATCCAAATAGGAATTGTGAATCGCTGAGATGTCATTGTCGTTGCGAGCAGAGTACCGCATTTCAATGCGGATTCTAATTGTTTGCTTTCCTTATTCCTGCTTACTTTCAGACATGACATCTTCAATAGTTTCAAAAAACATAAAACTTGTAAATGAATGCAGTAATAATACATTTATATCAAGGAGCACGATCGCGCTCCGAAGGCAAGTTAGAGTGACGTGAGCGGTGTTTGGCTCAGGCGGCAAGGTGCTTGCTTCCCAAAACAAACATCGCTTAGGGCTCACGTTCGATTCTCCG
>JAYJLV010057934.1:0-18141 GCA_036873485.1 Torymus texanus
CTAACATATAAAACTAAAAATAAAAAAAAATTTTCTAAAGTTTCGTTGCACTCCAACGATGCAAACTTCAAACCCATAAAGTGCCAATGATTATTTATTTATTACAGGTTAATAGCCTGGTAAAAATGGTAACCAACAGTTCCCGAACTGCTGGTTATTCTTCAAATTCATAAGAACGTCACATTATACCAGGGTTAATTGTATTAGATAATAAATGTTTCAAGTATAATGAGCCTCTTTTACTGTATACATAATTTTGAATGAATTCCAGTATTCACATTACTAAATTATTCCATATTGATAAATTCTGACCACTTATTACTTTTATAGCGTCAGTGATTTAATTATAACTTACAATATTCTTGTCTACTTAATAATACATATTTTTCAACGTTTACCACGACATGAATTAGTCGATATCCAGACACAGTAACCGTTTACCCCACGTCGTCCAAAAATTTCTTACGAATGACTTGGCGCTAATGGCCTTTATTTTCACTTCAAACCTTTTCCATTGTCGCAAACGACATTGTATACACACTGTATATATATAAAAGAGTGTCTCGCCTTCTGTTTTTATATTCATGTTATTCAATAGTCGATTTCGCGTATACGCACGGCGACTTAGCTTGCGTCACGAATTCGCCGCTGCGTGTTAACAGCACATACTAACTGTCGATAATGAACCACACACGTGCGAGATTACGATGATTTTTCCGTTTATCAATTTTTCTCCCAGGGGCTGTCGATCATCATTTGATCGAGTTCAACTGCGCGGTGGTATATATATATATAGTTTGATCCCGTTTTTTTAATTATTATATCTCTTGGATATTTTGTTTTTACATGCTGCAAGCGAAGAAGAAACTTTCATATACTTCATACTTATAAGAAATGAGGTAATATTAGATTTCAGTCACAGCTGCGTATATACATATATACGTTCCTCTCATAATTCGATGCAATTAAAAGTTGAGAAACTTCGTAAATTATAGAACTATCTAACTGTAAACTCCGCGTATAATTGATCCTATACGGGAGATGCGTATACCTTTTAAATTTTAATCAGCTTATTAGAGAGAGTGAGCGAGAGATAAGGCCTGTGTGTCTTTCTCTTGAGCGTACATGTTTTATTGAACCTATCTCTAACGTGCAATAATGCAATAAAGCTGTTCCGAATAAAATTCATGATTTATACTCAGCTGGATGAACAGCAAATGCAATTACGTATATTCTATTGACGGTTAAAGACCGCTCGCTATTCTATTTAATGGCGAATGTATAATATTTTACGATAACTTATTACCACGCTATTAGCCGATTTCCAAACGCTCATTTTTATTACCTGTTAATTATTTGGTTCTGCATAATATCTGATTTGCATGACGCGGTTGCTTGTTTATATTGACAGCTCCTATGCGGTATATACGTATGCTTTACCGATATCATTCGAATTGCAAATTATAGTTTAAAAAAAAAGGCTACACACAATGTTCTTAAATACATTGAACCTCTTTCATTTCAGCAAACGTAAAACCAACTACATCATCGGTCTATAAATATATCCCTATCTTCTTAAAATATCATCAAACATTATCATACACTAAATCAAGAGAGAACCGAAAAATCACCCAAAATTGTCAACCACTTCCGTTATCCCAATTATTAACCGAAACCCCATTCTTCTTTTTACCTCGTCAAAAACCTTACCTCCCACGGTACCAAATACCCCCGTTCCCATAAATTCTACACGTTTTCTGACTCATATCCATGAATCCCCACACCGTCTTTGTGCGAATCATAACTCTTCCCGGCACTTTCTTACTCTCCTAACAATACCACGTCGCCCGAGTTGGCGCTATTTTAAATATAACTTTGCGGCGCCGCACTGATTCTCTCTCTCTCTTTCTCTTTGAGTCAGTCCGCATGAGCTAACTATATATCCACTCAAATAGAAAACGCAAAATAGCAGCAGGCTACCCGAGAATAACGACGACCGAGCCACTTTGGTCGTACTGCCGCCGACGACGACGACGTACGCGTGTCACGGATTCGCAGACGTTTCAGGCTTTAAAGAGTCTCGTTATATAGGTGGCAGTAGAAGAGAGGAAAATGGGTTGGTGAAGATATGAGGTGGGTTAGGTGGATGCGTGATGAGTTGCGGTTATGGTGGTAGAAGTTATAAAATAGAGGTATATTGTAACCGTAATTGTGTTGGAGTTATTTTATTATAAATAAAAGTGTATGTTGGTTTGTTTGTAGTTATAAGAATGATTCGATTAGTAACATATCTATATAGATGTACTAATTTCAGTAATTAAGAGAAAAATCTAATAGATGATATTGCCTTATACAATTTAACCCACAGTTTATATGCATGAAAAAAAGCTTTAATAAAAAATGTGTTTAATGAGAAGCATCATCGCTGATTCGATGTTATCTCTGTTCATTTTAATTGCCGGAAGTCTTAATTAGACATATACACACCAACGACTTTTTATTTTATTAGCAATCTCATCTCGAATGATAAGTAGGCTAAGTGCTCACTCAAATCTCGAAAATAATTTATCACGCGCGCTAGTCTTCATCTTTATACCCTTTGAAGTTTTCTCAAGTTAAGTTATATACGAGCAAAGTGAGAAACGTGTACCGCCCTCAACTTAGCTCCGTCTCTCTCTCTATCTCTTTTCCATATAAAATACAAGCCCTATAGAATACGCTTAATCCTTTGAAGTCCCCTGAACGCGTATACTTCGGCCCTCCGAAGTGAGAAAATATCTTGCAGTCTCGTCCGCCCTCTCGACTGTCTCGTATATCAACCCTGGGTCAACATTTTCCGTATACCCATATACACACGAAAGAGTACAAATTTAACCGTACACTTAAAGTACACGCGAATATAACTTCAAGACACGACGAGTGAGATTTTTTTTCCCAACCATGTATATATGTATACTCTCTGAAAAGCTGTTAAAGTCGATGTGATGGCTTTACTTTGCGTTGTGACGTCGACTGCTTTTTCAGATGAATACAGTCATGATAAAAGGAGAAAACGAGTGTGCTAGAGTGTCTGTCTTTTCAAGTAACGTGATAAACAAAAATATATATATAGAAAATATGAAATTAGGAAAGTGAATCTACTATTTAGAGACGATGACGAGGAGCATGGGAAAGTCGACGAGAGAAGTTGTTAAAGTCTGCACGTGTGATGTTTACACGCGTATGGTGACTTGAACTGGCATGCTCTTTAAATGTACGCGCGCACAGCTAACCGGATCCAACTAGTTTCTACTTCAATGCAGACGCTTTTTGTGTGTGTACATATACACATACATAGATAGATTTGCCTCGTTAATACAAAAATCTTAATCATCATCGTACACTTTCCCGAATCTTTCTCGTATCTCTCACACGAATGTATATATATTTATTTATATTATTCTATACAATTTCACAGTCGCATTAACCCACATGTAAGCCTCTCATAGCAAACCATTCCATTCCTACACATATACACACCCAATCGTATGAACAATACCCCGGATACCAGTTCCACCACGCACATGTATACATATATAAACATCGATAAAACCCGAGCACACGTACATATCGGCAATAATGCCGACTGTATGTCTGTCTATCTGTCTGTCTGTATACGTCCATCCACGCGTATATATACGGGAGGTCCGTACAAAAAGGAACGAGAGCATATACGCGCGGACAAAATTGGATCTGACCGGCTCGACTTTCTTCCTGAGAACCGAGAGAGAAAGAGAGACAGAATACTTGCGCCCGGTCTCTTTGTCTTGAGCTCACGCGCGCCTTCTCCGCACGTATATATATCCTGCGCTCGCGAGCTCCTTTCTTTTTTTTTTCTTTCTTTTCGCAGCGTAGCCGTCGCTGGCTTTCCCCTAAGTATTTCTGCACAGCGGAGGCCAGCGAACGGGCGAAGGCCGCGCGACAAAAGAGAGAGAGAGAGAGAGAGAGAGAGAGAGAGAGAGAGAGAGAGAGAGCAGACACAGGAGAGCTTTTACACCCTGCGCAAGGTCGTGAACGGGAGAGTAAAAGAATTCGACGAGAGATTCGCGGATGTAAGTGTATATATGTGTGTGAGTGGGATGCGAGGGTCGTGGGTGCGATGCAGAGAGAAGAGGTTGGATGGGTATCGGGATATTGAGAGGGTTTTTGTGACATGGGGTTTACGAGGGAATTTATGTGGATTTCGTGCAATCTTGGATAGTTCTTTGTTCGATGCCTTTGCATGATGAATGTGTATAATGTATTGATATGTAAAATGAAAAACTTTTGATTTTAAAAAAAAAAAAGTATATAGTTGAACAATGTTAAATATATATGGAAAAGTGATTCTATCGATTTCCTCGTTCGTTAACTATCGTTCGATAATATATAAATCTATAGAAAGTGCACATTACCGATTGAATCTCTCTTCATTGCACATCCATTTATCACGCATCATAGCTATTGCCTCAGTATAAATTTTTATACTCTTCAACAACAAAAAAATAGTGCATTTGCGTCAATGAATTATAAGCTGACGTCTATTTCACCGTACTCTCATTAAAAACAAATTAATTAGCTAACACATGCAAACATGCTTATCGCGTACCCTCAAAGCACCTCATTATCATATCTCACTATTTATAAAAACAATAATACCGGTCCTAACTACACAGTACCATGTTGATAACAGAATCCGCATGGCATGAAAAACCGAGCGTACGCTCACGGGAGCTACGTAACCATCAGCTGGTAAACCATTTGGTTACAGATCGCGTCGAAGTTGCATGATCGTACCGATAGATGACTATACGCGAGCGTTTATATATCTGGAAGCTGCTTATTATCAGCCGCGCGTATATAAGCTTCCAACGAGGAAAGCTCGATTGCGAGCGAACAACGCGTAGGATGTGAACAAGAGATGGTGATAATGGCGGTGGGTTCGATTGATTGACATACAAAGCGATTAGGTATACGCGTGTGTTTGTTATCGGTTCGCAGGTGGTATTACAGAATATTTTTATTTTTTTCGAGCCACTCTGCGAATTCTTGCACGTACACACTGACATTTTTGTCGGTTTGCGACAAGTAATTGATTATGTATTTATATCCGCGATAGATTGTTCGTGAGCATTTGCTAATTAATTAAAATAGATAAAATATTTATTTGTTTATGGAAATATGTAGTTGCTGAAGGTTTTTTTATTTTTGCAAAAAGTATTGTGTAGTTATTATAAACTCGTTTAATTATAAATTTAAATTTAAAATTACGTTATATTGTTATAGTAATTTTTATGCGAAAATTAATTTTATATATTCACATCGTGTTAAAATTATGCAGTTACGAAGTAACTTTATATAATATTTTGTAGGGTGTAGCACAGTGTTTTATATAAATAAATAATATTTGCAAATATAGGTTAGGAAGGGTGAGGAGCGAAGGAAAGGAGTTATAATTAAATGACTTTAGAAAATTGTCACACATACACACACACATATTGTTTAATCTTATCTCGTAATCGAATTTCCAAAATTAACCTTATTAGACATTTAAGCTAACCTGCTGTCGCTCATCGGGCCAATTGTTCCAATATTGAATCGCGATTTTGATCGTTAGTCATTGCCAATCTCTTCTCTCTCGCATATATAGGAAATTTCTCTGATCAAGCGCGTAAATCCTCGCGCGTCTCTCTCTCTCTACGTTCCTGGCCCTGTTTCACAAAACGCTTTATACAGCGCGTGTCTGACGCAACGCGCGGGAATAATTGAACGTATATATATATATCTGTACAAAAGTAGGCAATCCTTACGCGGAGGCCGTGACTTCCTTTGTATAAAGTGTGTGTGTGTGGTTCGTATGTGGTGGTGGTAGTCGCGAAGAGTCCATGAGAGAGGGAAAAAAATGAAAAGTCATCGCGCATTCCATTTAAATTTATCCTATATCCCCCGTTTCCGCGGATTTTTTTTTGTTTACATCAGACTTATTTTAATGTCGGTTCAAACATAAAACACTTTGGCAGACTTGTACAAACTTCCTCTGAAGAAAGTGTAATTTTCATTCTTTGAGATGTTTTCGTCAACTGGATTATTGTTTGAATAGAAAATTATATAATTTATCTAGACCTATAAGTGATGATAGAAAATAATTAATATTTTGATAAAATTGTTTTTGTATTTAGAGAACGCGATTTATTTATGCACACAATATCTTTATTTTATCAATAAATTTAAATTCATGTCATTTTTCTAATAATTTTTTATTGTGAAACGACAATGGTAAAAATTTGGTTTTTAAATTCATGCGCTTACTAATTTTTCCTATTCATATAAAAAGAGACAATGCAATTCTTTCGGCACAAACGTTGGAAAATCGTTAAAACAAAGCGAACTAAAACTCTCTTTCAAAACGTCGTTCAACACATCGCGCGCGCACACACACACACACACACACACACACACACACACACACACACACATAAAACGCACGTGGAGCGTTTTCCGCAATTTAGACTCTCGACTCTCGCTATCAAAGGCCGTCGACGCCGCCGCCGCCGCCGCTGCTGCTGCTGTCGCCAGGGTAACCTCGTGTACATCGCTCGCTTATCCGCATACACGCGCTTTGCGAAACAATTATTACTCAGTGTTAATAAACGCGAATTTGATAACCCGAGAGTGGCTCGCTCTTATTGCATCGTCCCTTTGTTCTCCTCTCCCTCACACTCACTCTCTCTCGCGCTTGGCTTTCGTAATTATTTCCCTAGTCGATAATTAAAGTGACATGACCCTGTTGCCGCTGGAAAATTGCGCTATTAAATTTGTCTGGCCCGACAGTTTGAGGCCGTGTGCACGGTTCTCGAGCGGTGCTACTGCTACTGCCTGCTACTGCATAACTATAGAGCTATATAGTGTTAAAGTTTCTCGAAAAATGGAACAGATGATAATGGGTATAATGGCTCGAGTGATTGAGTGAATGGAAAAAATGGTACTCGGGTTTAATCATCATCGCAAATGTGATAAAGCCAGACGTAATCGAATGATGCGAAAAGTTTTTTTTTTAGAAATATATGTACTCGTATGTATATAACGAGTTCAAGTTGGTGAAATTGAATTTTTGCTGCCCCCTGCTTCGTATTCAAGGTTCGATTGATTGTATTTAAATTGTGCCTGTCCCAATTTCGGTAAATAGCGATGAATTAGTACGAAATTCAACGAATTTTCCTGTTTTGTTGATTAAAAATCGACGAGGAATTAATGAAATTACGAATGGCGAAGAATATGATCGTTAAAGATTGCTTTATTTTTAAATTTATAGCATCGAATAGGGTACATGTTCAACGCGTTTTCTGGAAAACAAAGAATTATGAAATCGAGTTAATTCCAGCTGTATTGGAAAAATTCCGTAAACTCGGTTGAAAACATACAATGAAGTTATCTATATACATAACAGAAAAATCCAGATGTTCTAAGATTGGTAAATACAGGTACAATTCTTCCTACACAGTTTGATAAGTTTTTATATTACTATTTACTGGCTTTGAAAATCAACTTTTTAAGTATAGGTATACATAATAATGATATATTTAGAATAACCAAGTTTTTTTATACAATGTATCGAAAAGAAACTATTTATAGAAGTTTATTTTCCTTTTACTCATGATTTATAATCACACAAACTTGTAATTAAGAAATTACAATCGCTTCAATTTGTCCAACAAACTTTTCCTAATCCGATCGTGTCATTTATAAAATTATCCTTTCACTTGAAAATTTTCACAACATAAAAACAAAAAAAGAGAGTTTTTTTCCCCCTTTAGGGAAAAAAACTCTCACAAGCAGCGTTCCAACCAATCAGTCTTCCATTCCCACGATTTTTTTTCTTCCGCCTTCTCTCCTTCTCAATAACAAAACAACATGCATCGTTCGACCCCCCCCCCTCTTATCACGTGCACTCGTGCGTGTCAACGGAAAAACACGCGTACTTTTCTAAATCTCTCTCTCTCTCTCTCTTCCTCTCATATATACGTTCTTATGCTATATATTGCGGGTACGAGAAGAAATTTTCCGCAAAAACAGAATGCGACGACGAGGGGTTATCGGAGACCCCCAGTCAGGGCAGTGTCGACTGTCGCCGACTCGTGGCCCTTGAACTCGTTCGCGCGATTGTGCTCGAGACTTTTTTTTACAAGCCGTCGCCGCGATTAGGCGAATTAAAATGTATTTATAGAGAGAAGAGTTGGGGATGACGCTTTCTTTTTTAGCTGGAAGGAATGTGCTAATTTTGCCGTGGGTTATTTGTGATGAGTTTATGTTATTGTGGTTATGTTGTTATGGCTATAGGTGCATCGATGTTGTTTACTGTCTGTCATTTTCATTGTCAATTAGTTAATAGTGGAATAGTGGATAACTATAGTGTTCTGAATCAGTGACCAACTTTTTATATGGTTTTACATTTTATAGGAACGCAAGGATTGTAATATTGTGTAAAGGAAATTTTTGTAATATTTAACGAAAAAAATAGGGTATTTTCTCGGCTATGTGTGATGTAATCCATCGGCACGTGGAATTGGAACAATCGATGGAACTTTTTAGTTAGCGAGTTGTTAAAGTTATTATCGCTCAAATTAATGAAATTATCGCCATTATCACACGGCCAGAGAATTATGAAAATGAATCGCGGAGACTGGCTCGTTTCATCAGAACTTTGGCGGCAAAAACTAATTTCTCAGATATTTAATAACGGCTTGTATCTGGGATGCGTGTTACTACAGTAATTAATTTGTTGTTTACGTGGAACACGACAATTCTCGCGCATTAACTATGTAGCTTAGTTTCAGGAAGCGATAAGCGAATAAAGTTTTATTCATTATTCGCAGAGAAGAAACGATGGGGCATGAATTTTCATTTTCATTTTTATAATGAAGAATTATTGTTTGTGATATTAATACGAGAACCTTGATTCAAGGTGTAATTTTATATTATATAAATAATACACCTAACTCCAGCTCACCTTTAAATTATCTGCGTATTAAAGTGAAATTACATATACAGTCGTATATTATTATCAGTTTCTTCGAGAAAATCGATGTTTTCAAGGCAAACTTTAAATGATTCAATTAAACGCATTTGTAAGCACTCTTTTTTTTTCCTTTTAAAATATATATATATATAGCTCAAGCTATATAAAATTTTATTTATAACTTTGTAACCAGAACATCGTTGTTTAACACAAGCTAGAGGAGAAGGAAAACAGTGTGCGTAATTCAAAACTATCCTCAAACGTACCGCAACGAACTCTTGCGGATTCGCGATTACATTCGCTGCGCGTACTCGTAATCCGTCCATCCTCTTGTGGGAATCACAAAGCGTCCAATTGACTTTCCTTAACGTTTACATTATTGGCGCCGTAAAAATTTACACTCACTTCTAATCTATACACAAACGAACCTACGAAATAAGATTTGCTCGATATCGGATTATCGCAACAAGCCCGTTTGAGGCTTCCTTTTGTCTCGTTATTCCTTTTTTTTTTTTATCGGCGAGTGACTTAACTTGCCGATCAAATCGCATTACGACCGCGCAACGTTTATATTGACAATTGCACAAACAAAAGTGCTAGCACAGTACTCACGTGCGCCGATGTGAGAATCAGATAGCAAGCTTTGCCGCGTTCCTCAGAACGTTCGAGAAGAGACGTGTTCGCGAAGAAAGAATAAGGCTGAACGATATACGCGTTAATGGGTTAGGATGGTCATTATTACAGAAGCAGTTTCTGTAAGGTTTTCAAAGTGGCGTAATTCGCAGAACGAGAGTTATTTATGTTTTACTTATTTTTATTTTTAAACCTGCGATGGTTGTTGTTGGAATAGTTTCGCAGTTGGAACTTTCGCTTTGCATTGAATTTTTTTTTCATCTTTGCAATATTTATAACGTTATGATGTAAAGAAATTTTTCTTCCATATGAATGTTTCATGAATCTTTCATTCCATCGTGTTACTGATAATATTATTTATATTATATAATAATTTTTTTTTATTTTGTTACGATGCCATCAATAATTACGTTGCAGTAAACTTCCATTTCATATCTAAAATAAGTCGGCGTATTAAAAGAAGACGTTATTGATACACGTAAACATTGCTCATCATAAAGTCAAGAAGAAGAAGAAGAAGAAGAAGCAATAATAACCGCTGAAAATTTAAAAATAGCTCTTAATATGGTTATAAAATTCTATCTTGCGAACGAACAGATGTTTTATATAGCAACAATGTGTTTAAACCGCTGTGTCATGAGATAATAACATTTGTACTCTAAAAATACTTATAAATTCTTCTTTGTTACAATTTAATGCTTTGTGCAATTAAATATTAATAAAAAATGTTGCCTGGAATCATAGCCAGCAATACCAATAATAATAATACAGACTATATACCTTTACAACCACATCGGATAATTGGAATAAAGTGCTTCTTCATAGAAGTATAAAATTACTTATTTATAATACCAAAATTATGTAAACTTAAGCTATTCTTGTCGATGTGTACATTAAAATTATTACTATTCTAAAGTTATATAAAATTTTCATATATGCATTCCCAGAGTAATACGAACGTTTTGCGCACATAATTCTCGTTGTTGCTGACTTTTAACAGTTTAGCATGATACAAAACAGTTAAAAACTCTAATCTTTAAAAATTACGATTATCTAATTGCATCACTTACAAACATTCCCGATAAGAGAAGTTCTATCGGTACTTCTAAACTCGCTCCAACGTCAATGAGCTTCGTAAAAACAACTTTGGAACCAAACGTCATCGGAGCAGAGTTATACGAGCGCGCATACGATTAAACTTACCATATGCACTACTGACATCTCCGCATATGCATAAACTGTTTTAAGGAGCTCTTTCTCTCTCTCTCTTTTCTCTTTCTTACAAAGATGACGCAAATGCACGCGACGCTTTTTTACACACAATGTCAAGTGCGCGAGATGCGAATGTCCTGAGACAAGGACGCTGCTGCTCGCACTTGTCGTAGCTCGTGACACTCATACGTATTCACATGTATGTACACATGACTATATCGTTGTTATTGGTTTTCCAATGGAAAATAATGATCTGTGGATTTTTTCTTCCAACAGGTGGTGTCAATAAGTAGGCGTGTTCGCGAACGCGCGCGCGCGCGCGCTTCTCTTGAAGAGGATGGTAAATACGGAGGGTGTTGTAATAAGTGATATTATTCGCGTATTTGTGTCATTGACGCGCGCGCAACTTGCCGTCGATTGCGTAGACTGTGCTCGTACACGCGGATGATTGTTTTTCATGACGAAGAGGGGAGATGCAGAAGGTTTTTCTTGAGTTTACTGGAGTTATTTGTGCGCTAGAGGTAATTTTTAGAACGTATTTAGATGAAAAAGTGTGTGTTGTTGAAGGTGTTATTGTTTACCAGTGTTTTTAGAAATCACATGTAAATGAGATGATGCAGATATTATAGTTGATTAATTTGTTCAGTTAATTAAGTGTAGTTTTGTAACTATGATCATTTGCGTATGAATAAAAATGCATTATGCAAATGATTGATAAAAAAAAAGTTATATCTGAAGTTCATATTACAATGGACTGATCAAAGTTCTGTTTCAAGTTTTATTACTAACTATACGATGTAAAGTAATAAATTGTAAATGAAAGCATTAATTTTATTAATACCAGAATGATATTTCTCAATATAACAATAAAAAGATGATAAAAGTTCAATTGCGTGCCATTTCACATACTTTATATAATTTACAATCTGTAAAAATAAATATTGCGAAACAAGGATGCGCATCGTTGCTTCGACATTATTTTGCAACATTAGGAAACTTTACACGCGATTTGCAAGACTTAGCTGATAACGCGTCCTCGCAAATCTTGATAAATCTGCCTACAATCCTAATTACCGTCACTGATGTCACATTACCGTCTAAATTTAGTTCATTCGTCTGTTTGTCCCCTAACACTATTCGAAAAAATCTGCAAATTACCGTAAAAAGTTATAGCAAAAGCAACAGATAAGTTACTATCAACGATGGTGAAATACACATTATTATTTGTTGTCTCCTTTTTAGCTCCGATTGCAATATACATGTGGTCGAGCCAGCAAACGAGAAAGAGCAGATCGTTGGGGGTCCGATAACCCCTTATATACATCTCAAGCTTATCTCTCGTTGGCCGTTTCTCTCGCGCACGCTCACTCGCATGAGCATAAGGCACGTTTATGCCAAATGACGCATTATTCGATAATCAGTCATGTGACGGGTAGTCTAACTGTCACGTAACGGGACCCATGCGTCAGTCGTAAAGGGTAATGAGGAAGAGAACAGATCCTTGTGTATATAACTTTAGTGTGCGCCTTTGGTTGATAAACTCTCGTGAATTGACAAAAGACGATTTGTTTCTATTTAGAGTTCGAAGAGGCGCGTGCTCTATCGTGTTGGCGGAAGTTATTCTGCTTTTTGATGTGCGAGAGAGAGATCGCTAACGATGCTGATAGAAAAATTACGCACACTCGGAGAGGCTATTTTTGGATTTCCATTGCGACATTTGTCTGCCGAGAGAGAGAGAGAGAGCGTTAACTGAGTTGAATTGTTTCGATTCGTATACAAAAAGAAATCTGTGTGTAACCGATAACGCGGATCGTACGATGATTGCTGGGACTATGTTTGTCGTACGATTTTGTTATTTCAATCTACCTACTAATGATACGTTGCAAAAAAGCTTGTTCTTACGTTATTTAATACGTATTGCTCGTCAGTTGAGTATCAATATCTTCAGTTCACTCCCTTCTAGTTTTCGTTTGTGTCGTGTATTAACGTCAAAAGATCATATTGTTTGCGGGTAACTTCTATCGTCAACTTCTATTTCATCAGCGCAAACAAGGTTCATTTAATACATGTTAAATATAGAATTTTTTATTTTTTATTTTAAAGTCATTTTAAAGTCATTTTAGCTTATCGAAATAGAGTGACTTGATCACCAGATGAACATTTACCAATGCTTAAAAATGTCTTTAAAATATACAAAATTGTGAAAAGTGAACATATTATTAATTAAATATAAAGATAATTTAATTAAAAATAATGAGTAAAGATGCCGAAGAATCTTTTTAAATGTTAAAGTAGTCTAATATGCAGATAGCATCTAACTACATTGAATTTGTTAAACTTGATACATGATAATTTTTTTATAAGTACTTCTATCTAAATCTAAATCTTCTTGTTTATTTATCTACTTATAATTATTTGTTATCAATCACAACGTGCATCTTAAAAATTAACAAATGATACTGATTTTTGCTGATTTTTAACATTTTCGTTTATTTAAATTTCTACTTCTATTTTTTTACAAAGCAGCTTTTGTCAACATAATTTTTGAACATTTGAAAATCATATTAAGAAAGATTTTTACTTTAAATTCATTTTTAATCCTATTAATTGAATGACAAAAATTACAATTTCCTTATTTGTTCATTTACTGATAAAATCTCCTCACATTAATTGTGTTTGATAACTTTACTGCCAATAATATTAAAATTTAGTTTTTTTTAAATATTTTTATCCTTTTGATTCTGATAAAAGAATTATTTTCAAAATCGTAGACCAAGCTTTTTGTTTTTATATTTAGATACGTGATGTTTACAAACTTCTGAATTTTTTTCTGCGCAGAGAAATACGTCTATGCATAGAAAATAGTAGTTTTAAGGTATAAAAAAAGAATTAGTCATAAAAATTTGTTTTTGTTTTGATCTATTACTAAAAGAGCCTATGACGTAGAAGAATTTGATTGTAGCAACGCAGTATCTTATAATTTCTCGAGAAGTCAAGTTTCTAAACACGATGTCATCTTCAATATTTGAAATTGTAAAAATGTTACTTCAGTACTACGAGTGTATTTTTATCTACAAATAAGCTATTACGCTTACGTAAATAATACAGGGGAAAAAACTAGAATAATACATTTTAATAGAAGTTTTTAATTGAATTTTATGGTGTTATGTAGTCTTATTTTCATTACGGTTGCTTCAAAGTAAAAGTTTGCAGTCCATATATACATTGAATCTAAAGTTCTGTGTTTACCTGAACTTTTAATTGATTAACATACAATAAACGCCAAATAATTAACGCTTTCAATTGCTTATTTATCTCTTTAATGTCTCATTGAGAATGTTCACATTATTCTCGTTGGATTTCCTGTCAACAATTCGACCCCCTTTCTCTAATTAAAATAAGATATTCGAGAAAATGGAAAAGCTAATGAAGAAACTAAAAGCATTGACATTCTTGGAGTTTCTTTTCAAGAAATGAGTATTTTTTTTTAAACTTACTTAATAAATGGTTTATAAACTACATTTAGTGTTTAAAATTATAACTATATATGATTTTAATTTATCAGTTATTTTCCAATGAAAAATTTAATGTCGAGAAAAGTTGTATCACAAGTCATATACTTCGTTTCCCTATTATTTACGAACAGTTAGCAAAGTTGCAGACGAGAAGCAGCAGCAGCAGAAGCAGCCGATAGAGCGAGGTAACCGGAGAAGGCCAAGTTAAAAAGTCGTGGAAGTCCCCGCCATTCCCTTGCCCTGCTAAACTTTGAAAGTACTTTAACGAAAGCCCTTATTTACCGTTCTTGTGTAATCAAATTTTTTTTCCTATACTTTCTCGAAAAATAATTGTTGACCGAAAGTTCGCGGACATTTTAAAATTTTTCAACTTATTTTCAATGTCAAAACAGTGAATGCAATTTTCTCATACCCACGCGATTCTATACTCCTATTCTCGGAAATTTCAGAATAAATTTCCCGTTGCGTGATATTGCGACGATATACTTTTTGAATAAATAAGAAAATTGGAGAAGGACGACGTAGGTGAAGTTATCACGATAAAATATCACGAAAATTTTGACCGTAAAAGTTTCAATTGTATTAAGTATTAGAACGTATGTGCTATTAAAATAAAAAATTTTCATTCAGTTTCATTCCTAAATGTAACTAAATCAGTGAGACAAACTAATTAAAATAAAAGACTAGTAATATACAATAATCTAAATAAATAAACGAAAAAAACTATCTAAATATAAATCTAACTTTTCCCCATTTATTCCAAACCACATCCTTGCTCATGCTAATTTTCCCCAGAGATCTCTTTCTCTCTTTTCCTCTCTCCCTCTCTCTATGTAAAACCTCGAGGGTCGAGCGTTGCTCGCGTACACCGCAAACCTTCAATTCGCGCACTGCGTCGCTATAGAGTTTTCCACGCGGTGCTACGCAATTTCGTTTCGAGTGCGCGCTGCGGCTGCGACAGCTCTCGTGGATGTCCTCTCCTCTTCTAAACGGGGTCGCGCGGATGCAGACGCACATACGTGTACGCGTGTGTATATGTGTATGTGGAGAGAGGATCGGAGAGGAAAGTCAACTTTAACTTTGTGTGTCTTTAATTATAAGTTGACAAAGTTGGTCGACGAGCGAGTTATAGGACGTCTTTTCACAACTAGGGTTCATGAGGTGAGAGTGGTTTAGTATGTTATTTATTGATATATTAAACTTTAGGTCTACGTGTAGTTTGTCTTGTGTTTGGAATAAAAGTAATGTGGTAAGAAACAGACTATCTTTCGATCTACCAACCTCTCTTACCTCAAAAGCTAAGTTCTCCAAAAACAGGTATACCACGAATCATATGCAAATCAGCTGAAATCAGCTTCATTAGTCATTGTGTACACTAAACTGTGTACCTGTGCTGCGAAATAAACCAAACCTACACCACTCGAGTTATTTCCAGAAGGCCTTCACGGCACCTTCCTCAAAATCACGACCGTCAGCGGTTATTTTTAATTTGCTCACCTACGCCCCGACTCCATTAATCTTTATTTTAACACCGTCATCGTTCACCTATCCATCTCACCAACCCACACCTCGCCGTGTAAAATCACGCTGCACACAAAACGAATTTACATAGACCGATTTTCTGCTGAGATTAGTCCTGATATCGGGGATGTATATAAACGGTTGCCATCAACCTAAGGTCGATTCTCCAATTTTGCATTTGCTCGCATCTGTGGTTCATCGTAGTTTAGTTCTGTAGATGAGGAGGAGGAGGAGGAGGAGAAGGAGCAGTCGAGCCTCTCTGTTTCTATCTCTCTTTCTCTTGAAATAGCAACGGAATAGACAGGTATGGAGCTGGCGAGTGAGCTAGCTATTTCCGGACGACGTCTCGTTGCTCGTTGTCTATACACCGATGCGCACTGCGAGTTATCTGCAACGGCATGTACACGGAGCCATTGCTGCTCATCTCTGATGTTATCCTATCAGTGTGAGTGCAAGTTTAGCAATTCTTGGTTGTAGATGTGAGGATGAAATTACGGTGGTGGTATAGCGATGGGCTGAAACATATTGGAGAGACTTTAGATCTTTCTGAATGCTTTTTTTAATGGGACTGAAGTTTGCAACGTTGGAGTGCAACGAAATAAAAAAAATTATTTTACTTCAAAGTTACACTTACCAACTAATATTAATTTTGACTTTAGATTAAGTGTTTTATTGTAAAATATAACTGTAGAATAAAAGTTTACCAAAGTCTCCATTGTTTAATGATTTTAATTGATTTTAAAAATTATTTTGTTGTACTCCAACGATGCAAACTTCAAACTCATTTTTTTTATTTATATAGAAAACTTTGTTTCGAATTTCTTCCATTTGAGGGAAGTATTGATTGGTAATTTCGTGACTGTATGCAAATAATCATAATAAATTAATTGAAGACAATGTCTTTGATTAGAATTTGTAAGTTGTAGAAATCCTTGTAATACTTTATGAATTGAAAGACGTTGCACAAAGATTGCTTTGTAAAGATATTTTCATAAATATATAATAACATAATATGATAGAAATGCTATTTTATTAAAACTTTATAGTTCTATCTCAAGTTACATATCGTATGAATACTTTGTTTCCAGATTTTTCATTTTCTCATATATTCTCAGAAAATTACATTATAGTTACCAATTCACTTTACACATTCAATAAATCACCCAACCACGTATAGTAGTTGGTACACTTAACTTCGCTCCTTTGAAAAATTTCTCTGCACTTTCGAAAAGTGATTCAATACATCGGTAGATCACCTTATAACCGCGCCGCCAACGCAACACATGCACACCGTAACAACGTTAAATCCAAATGTGGGTCAAAGAAAGACGCAGTAGCCAATATAGTCAGTGACTGGTGCGGCAACGGCGCGAAAGTCGCGCGAAATTTTAAAGTTTCCATATACACCGCACGGCCGCGTATACAATGTTTTGATTCAGTGTGGGGCGCGCGTTTATTTGGGTCGACTGGCAACGTCACACTCGGCCGCCGTTGCTCGTCTTACGCAAGGAAATTGCGTTCGCTCTCTCACTCTCTACCTTTTTATTTTTCTTCGGTTGCCCCAAGACCACTGGTTTCGTGATTAGCCGACTGTCACTGTGAAAAATACGAGTTTTTTCCTGTTCGCGGGTTATAAACAAAGTTTTCCGGGATACGGCATGCACCGGAAGACGTCACTCTCGTTTCCCTCCCTTTGGTTTCGGTTCCCCCTTGGACTTTTCTATATATAGGGGAAACCGGGGTAAATCGGACCAAAGGGCAAACCGGACCCCTCCCCCCTCCCACGTTATATAAAAAAATATAGTAATTTTTTAAAAACTAAACTCGGCATAAAAAAGAGTAACAAAAGAAGGTAAGTTGACATAATCCAAGGAAAATTTTGGTAATAAAATAAAAAATCTACAACCGCTTTACGATTTTCTTCAAGTTTGATGTAACTTTTTCTATCTATAAAAAATCAGCTATCTTGTTTTTAAATTTATGAATATGCAACCCAAGTCTAGGTATCTTAAGACACGACCTTAGTAAATCATTTAACCATTACTAAATATATATAGCATGTATAAAAAATTTTTTATTGATTTTTTTTATTAGAAATCATGCACTTGTGCAAACCGGACCCTCATGTCCAGAGTAAATCGGACCCCCCCCCCCCCTAAATCAATTAAAATTGTTATTTTTCAAGCTCATGATAGATTAAAGTAGCTATTGCTTATTAAAATTATA
>JAYJLV010057945.1:0-18137 GCA_036873485.1 Torymus texanus
TAATCTATACCTTATCATAATAAAATGTCGTCTTACTTATTCGGTAATTCCACGCCCTCTATGTAACATAAAGAAGTTTGGATATCTTGTATTATCTGACTCAGCTGTCAGCATTTTATATACGATGAGTTGCTTTTACAATGTGTCATCACCAATCACGAGAGCGTTCTTTGTGCTGCTACAGCAGCGCTACTAGTTTTTCCAAAGTCTCGTACTCTGATGCCTCAATAGTAGACGAACCACGGACTTAGATGTATGGGTATAACTGAAACAACATTCGAAGCAGTTACTTCCAACAGTTGACATCCAACTTTCAGCAGCAAACGGTCGAATTCCAACAGCCGCTAGTCTTCAGCCTGCCGAAAAGTGACGCTTGTACTAACCATTTACTTCTCCGTCTGGTCACATCTCTTTTAATGTCGCGGTTTACGATGATAGACACTCCTTATACTTACAATATAAAGCTCTTTGTCGCGTATGGAGTTTCGTTATACTGCAACTCGTTGTGCTCGGCGGTACGTGACATTTATAAAAATGATATATCTGCAGTACGTTATCTGATGTTACACTATCCGGTTTACGCTGAAAATGAGTGTCCGCAGAGTGCCGGTCGTGAAAGCGATCGTCGATGAATAAGGTTACAGTCAGGAGTTTTTTACACGGGCGGGTAATTCAAGAAATTGAAAACATGATGAGGCATATGAGACAAGATACAATTTCGATGGCTGCAAGCTTTGGCTAATTCGAAGTATAAGATGATATAGTTCATCAGCAGAGAGCCGACGTGCGATGAGAGTCCACGTGCGGTAAGATCATCCGTAACAAAGGTGCACGGTCGATCGACTGTCAGTCAAGAATATTGTCTTGCCGCGTGAACATTTCCATCGCAAACTATCACGAGTGTACTGTGTGGATTTTGAAGTGCGTCATATGTCTCTCTTGTGGCCTCCATACAAATGTTCGGATGTACAGTTCTACGAGGGCGCGTCGCGGAAGTGTAATCTAGGATGTAGTGATCTTATGGGGGTTGTCCACGAGGAAACAAAGACATCCCATAATATATTATATTATATATTATATTCATCATACATGTACCATTATCTTTCAAAGTCCGATGAAATATCGAAAACCCCATAAAAACCACATGAATCTGAAAATTTTTTATGCCGGTATACTTGCCATGGTGCAGAGAGGCTATACACAAAAGTTATAAAATACACCATAAAAACCCCATAGCCACCCTATAAGACCATATATTCGAGAATCATGTACCATTACCTTTCAAAATTCGATGAAATATCGAAAACCCCATAAAACACCATTAATCTAAACATTTTCTATGTAGATGTATTTGCCATGATACAGAGAGGTTATGCACACAAGTTTCTCTGTCTCTCTCGTGTGTATGTGTGTAAGTGTGTGTGTGTGTAAGTGTGTGTGATAATTGTGTCGCTCCGCGCTATGGTACACAACAATTTTTAAAATTAAAAAATTTGTGTGCATGGGTGTCATGTATGTGTGTGTGTAAGTGTGTTTGCGTTATCCTGCCCCACGTTATGGTACACAACAACTTCTAAAATTAAGAAATGTGTGTATGTGTGCGCATGTATGTGGGTGTGTAAGTGTGTGTGATAATGAAGCCGCGCGCTATGGTACACAACAATTTTTAAAATTAAAAAATGTGTGTGTATGTGTGTAAGTGTGTGGGATAATTATGCTGATGCATAATTGCGTCGCCCCGCGCTATGGTGTCCGTATCACCTTTCATGCCCTTGACCTCTGGCTGGAGCCAGTGATTGGGGTCCTGTTTTTTGTGACGGCCCATAGCGCGGGGTATACTACTGTTAGATTTATATGGAGCCCTGCTCACATAGGAATAGAGGGAAATTAAGCAGCATATCAACTGGCGAAATCATTTGTATCTAAAAAACCGAAGTGCTCGTTTGTAATACCGTTTACTGACCATTTTGAAAAATTTAGAAAGGTCTCTTACTCTAATACGTTACTAAAGTGCAATGAAGAGAATAGGAAAAAGGTGTTAAATTTTTCGAACTGTATCATACGAACTCTTCCAAGCCATGGTTCCATAGCTACCAAACGGATCGTAAAGTGATTACGTCCATTAATACGTAGATGTCGTGCGGAGCATTATAATTTGGGTGCGTCGTTATTCAAAGTAAATATTGTTGTTTCTCCTAAATGTATTCGTTGTGCTGATTATGAGGAGGATCTGAACCATATAATCTGGCAGTGCCCATTGTTTGATGCAGAAAGATCAATACTTATAAAAAATTGGCGAAGAATTAATGTTTGTTTACCATCCAGTTGTGATATTCTGCTCTTAGATATATTATTAAGTTCCTTGAATCTTTTAATATAAGGATTTCATATAAATCATGTTCCATTCTGTATCACAAATTTTTTGCTTAATAAAGACTAGCCAAAGTAAGTCTCTTCGAGAGACTTGAAAAGCTTTAATAAAAAAAAAATTAAGCATCACTCTCTTGATGTGATGGGTAAAATATAAGCTTATATATGTTTATATTATTGATTTTTGTATGTATTTAACTTTAGAATTAGTGTATTATATTGAATAAATAAAATACATTCATTTTAATAGTACACACTGTATCCGTACTAGAGCCCTCTTCACTGTCTTCTTTTCTAATTTCCACGATCTCCTCTATTTCGACCCTTTTCCATTTTTTACTTCAAATACTTTTATTAATGGCCCTTTTCAATTTCTGGACTTATAAAATATAAATCATTATTATAAAAAACGTTGTGATAAATAATCAAATCAAAACAATTTTAAAGCTAAGCCAGGCAGAGTAGAAGCGCGCGTAGCGCACCTATCATTCTAGTTATTTTTGAAAGTTTGTAGAAAATGAAAATGAGATATCTAGTTTTGTTGTATTCATATTTAATTTACTCGTTTCATCTCATGTTACGATCCAAGATTATACTTAAATATTTGGTACATCAACTCTTTTAATTCTAGCGCTTTGTATACTTATGTTCACGTTTTTAGGCATGCTGTCCACTTGATTACCTAATTCTATGTAAACAGTTTTGTTCATATTTAAATACAGCTTGTTGAGAGCTAACCATGTTGATATTTTGTGCAGTGTTTCATTCATCTTAGTTTCTACTTCTTTCCAAGTTTTGGCTGTAGTAACTACTGCAGTATCATCTGTGTATGGAACTATAGAATCTTTAGGCATCTCTAGTAAGAGGTAGTTGATGTATAGTAGAAAGAGTAGAGGACCTAAGATAGTTTCTTGAGGAACACCCATATTAACTGACTCATATCGGCTTGTGATATTATTTAATTTTACTTTTTGAACTCTGTTACCTAAATAACTCTTAATTAGATTACATGCGTTTCCTCTAATTCTATAATTGGATACTTTATCGAGTAGTATGCGGTGGTTTGCAGTGTCAAAGCTTTAGCGAGATGCAAAAAGGTTATAGCGATAGGAGTACTCTTGTCTAATTTATTACATATTATGTTAGATATATGGAAAAGTGCATCTTTTGTACTTCTATTTTTTCTGAAACCATATTGTCTTTTAGCAAGTATGTCGCATTCTTTTATAAAGTTTTTTATCCTTCTGTGTATTACATGTTCTTATTTAGATTTATGTAGAGGTATGACTTCTGCTGTTTTTAGGGCATCTGGCCAGATGAGCTTGTCATTACAGAGGTTTATAATGTAAACGAGTCAACTATATACGCAGCCAGTCTTTCCAGTGTATGGGGGTTTATATAATCTACGAGGGTAGTTCGAAAAGTTCTCGGCCTGGTAAAGAAAACGCTAGATTTTTGAGTGATTTTTTTTTTATTTCTCTACGTAATCTCCTTGAAAAGTAATACATTTAGTCCAACGACATTCCATCTTTTTAATACCTTCGGAATAATAAGATGCGTCCAAGTATGCAAAATAAGCGTTCATCTCAGCTTCAACCTCTTCATTCGAAGTAAATCTTCGCCCCCCCAGCCATTTCTTCAAGTTGGGAAAAAGAAAAAAATAACTAGGAGCCGAATCTGGTGAGTACGGGGCATGGGAAAGCGAGCACTTGAAATCGAAGTTCCTCGAGTTTTGCAACCACGCGAGACGTGTGCGCAGGTACATTGTCATGGTGCAACGGCACCTTCTTTTTTGCCAGATGGGGACGTTTAACTTCGATTGCATTATTCAATTTGTCCAGTAGTGAAGAGTAGTAGGCTCCGGTGACAGTTTTGCCTTTTTCCAAGTAGTTTATGAGCACTACACCACGAGAATCACAGCAGACCGTTGCCATGACTTTTCCGGCAGATGGAACTGTTTTGGCTTTTTTGGCGCACTTTTCCTGCTCTAATCCATTGTTTAGACTGCTGCTTTGTTTTTGGCGTGTAATGATGAATCCATGATTCATCCAGAGTGATGAAAGGTCGAAGAAACTCAGAGGGGTTACGTTTAAATAAGTCTAGACACTCCTGAGAAATGTTCAAACAAATGCGCTTTTGATCGACTGTCAAGAGACGCGGCACCCATCGAACAGTCAGCTTTCGGATACCCAAAACATTACGCAAAATTTGGTGGACGCGGTCTAACGAGATGTTTACAGTCTCAGCAATTTCTCGTAACTTCAATCCACGATCGGCTAGGATGATATTGTGGATTTTCGAGACGATTTCGTCGGTCACAGCCGGTTTTGGACTTCCCGTGCATTCATCATCCTGGATTGACGTACGGCCACGTTTTTATTCCGCTGCCCAATTTTTGATTGTCAAAAATGAAGGAGCGGATTCTTTTAACGTAGAATCCAACTAGTTTTGTATTTGTGTTCGTGTAAAGCCTTTAAAAATGAAGTACTTAATGACAGCGTGAACTTCAATTCTATCTATTTTATAAGAGAAACATAACTCTTCAGCCCTAAACTACATAAAATATCAACAATTTAAGCCCAACCGGATTAAAATCCGTCACCTCCATAGACCTGTAGGTTATGCCAAAGCCTAAATTTTAAAATGTTCATATATTGGGACAATGTAGGTCTAGAATTTTCATTTTTGGCTTATTGTATTATAAATGTAACATACTTTTAATATATTAGTTTAAAATTTTATTAATAATTCAAATTTCTTTTTTACAGATCATTTTGATGGGATGAATTTAAAGGTGTCACCTCCCCTTAAGGGACGGCGCGCTGGAGCCGTAGGAGCACTGCGCTGAATCGCACACATACTGTGCGAGAGGGGGGCCGCGAGCGTAGAGGGAGGCTACGAGAGAGCGAACGCGCTCACCGGGAGGCCGCAGCACGTGGGGGACCTTCCGTGGGTCGTATGTAGCGGCGAGAGTGAGGGAAGATCGAGGAGGAGAGCGGGGTGCGAGCGCGCACAGCGAGAGAAAGAGACGGCCGGCTACTGCTAGCGCGCAGGCGCACGGTATGTAGCGCGCACTTGTAGAGGTAGGGAAAGCGCGGCGGGAGGGGAGCACGACGGAATAGAGTGAGGAGTAGCGTGGGAATCCTACCAGGCGCCTGTGCACATGTAATACGGTAGATGGGCTTCTTATGCCAATACTGAATACCGGTGACACGAGTTAAGTGGAAGGTGTCCGATGGTGTTCGGAAATAAAGGAACACACAGGTACACGCACTCAAAAACGTAAGAGTTTATAGAATCATAGAACACCATCGTTTATTAAAGGCTCTTACTAAAATGTATGACTTTACAGTTTGAATGCCCGACAGTGACTGATAGTTGTCGGTGCGAGAGCATAGTAAGAAAGTATGATCTTCATTGTCTTCTTATCTGCAAAATTTGCACAAAAGTATTATTGGTCGGGGGTCTGGCACGAATTAATTACTATGAATTTGAATTGTGTGTTATTCGCGAGTGTTATCATTCTTGTGTGCATGCCCTTGTATTGGGAGTGATTGGGAGATAGATTACAGGTCCCGATCGAACGTCGCCGTATTGGAGTCATTGTTGGTTAATTCTCAGAGTTCGGTTGCTAATTCCTCAAAACCCCCCTTTCGAGAACCGAGTCTTCAACCGCGGTGAAGTGTGAGTAATATAGTGACAGAAAAAAGAGTTACCCAATTTAGTAGAGTAACTTATAGAGAAATCAACCAGTCACTACGTCACGAATGGCGCCCAAGTAACACCAATCAGCAACAACGGGTTGTGTAAAAGCAATAAATGTGCACCCTGGAGAAAAAAAAGTAAGTGTCGTAAGTGTTTATCGAATTATAACCACGCATAATCAGAAAAGAGGGTCGAGGGATATCCTTTCAGGCAAAACAGAAATTTCACGAACACCGAAACGTTCCATACTAAGCTTGTAACATAAAATAAACGAACAAAAAGGGAATAGGGTCTAGAAAATTTTTTCAGGACAATAAGAAAATTCCCAGAGAAAATAAAAGAGCAAAAAGGGAATAGGGTCGAGAAATTTTTTTTCCCCCTTTTCAGAATAAGAAGGAAGTTCCCAGACAAAGATAAAAGCACAAAAGAGAATTGGTTCGAGAAAAATAGCGGAGAGTAGCGCGCTACCACAAGAGAGAGAGAGCATCTATGGTGACGTCAAGAATAGGTGCAATTCCCAGGATTACAATTTTCGATGACTGGAAGTTTCCAAGAAGTGGAGAAACGGATAGTAGCCACCGTAAACCACACACTTAATCAACCACTATATCAAATACCCGGACAGAAAGAGTTGAATTACTCACAAAATCGAGAATGGCGAACCCGCAAGGGAAACCACAAGTCACCAAAGTTTTCGAGAGTCAGGATGATAGAACGGAATTTGACGACGAATACTAGCCAAAAGATGGAGGATACGTAAGGATGAACAGGGAAACAATGATCCGGTCGACTCCACGGCATCGACCGAAGATTCCACTCTCAGGCAGCACCAGCTCGGAGTCAGTAGACGACCGGTCGCGTATGTCATCGAGTACACTTCGCCGTGATTTTCGAGATTTTAGCCCACGTAACGCGACAGATTCAAAAGAAAGGCACGTGTCCCCCTATGAGAAACGTAGTCGATTCGAGGGCTCGCAGAGAAGATACCATAGGTCGAGACGATCTGGCCACCACGGTAGTAATGAGTATCGAGACACCAGCTTAAATGTAATAAAAATACTAAAAGGCTGGGGCCTCCGATATTCAGGAGAGGAGAAGGAATTACCGGAGTAGTTCCTTTCACGCCTTAAGGCGCGCCGATGAGCAACGGGAATCGAGGACGTGAACTTACTGCCATGTTTGGCTAGTGTCTTAACCAAGGAAGCGGGAGATTGGTACGAGGCTTACCAAGATGATATCGAGCTGTAGAACTTCGCGCCGTCTAAAAGGGTATTCAGACGCCAATTCATCGGTGAATTACACGAGGACGATATAATGCAAGAACTCAGATCATGCTATCAATGACTAAAGGAGAATTGCCCCGTTTCTGACAAAATTCAGAAACATAATTTCCCACCTGAAGAGGCCACCATCGTTGGGGGAACAATTGAATCTGGCGTTCTCTCACATCCGCCCAGAGTTATCGTACGCAGAGCCACATCGCTGCACGCATAGGGTTGCAGCAATTTAGGAAACTTCGAGTAGCGACGGGAGTAGCCAGATCGAAAGCCGAAGGAGGAAGAAAAAAGGAACTAAGGGCAGGGAAAAGGCAAGCATATCAGAGGTCACGGCGATTAACATCCCTACGGCAGCAAGACCAACGAGTAACTGGTGAACGAAGAGCAATACGGGGCTAGGATCTCGACGTACAGCCAATGAATCAGTGGGATCAAAACCCACTGCGAACGAAAGGGGTCCGTCGTTAAAATTACTGCTGAAAATTTTCTTCTTTCTGCCGCAAAAGAAGAAAACGAAGAAACTTCTAAAAATGCACAATCTAATAATTTGATTGTTTCTGGTGACGGGACGTAGATGAAGCAAAGATATACTTCCTTATTTGGCGTAACTTCTTTAATTGGCTACTGGAGTGAGAAAGTGATCGACATTTTTGTGAGTAGTTTGTATTGTCTTATGTGCAAAGTGTGGGAAAAAAACTAAATACTGCTGAATTTGAAGAGTAGCATGAAGAACACATACAAAATGGCGAATGTCTAGCAAATCACATAGGATCATCTGGAAATATGGAAATAGGTGCAGTGATAGAGATGTTTTACCGTTCAGAAGAACAATATGGAGCGAAAATCGGCAACTATGTAGGAAATGGCGACAGTATAACTTACGGTAATTTAGTAAAGGCAAAACCTTATAGTAAAAATTTTGAGACTTCTCCAGCTACTGGTTTATGGCCGTCTTTAGGACCTTGTTTGTCCGTTTTACCGGGTTACACTGAGGTATATATGGAGGCGTCCTTCGGTGGTCAATTTTATATTCCTTCAGCAGACGGATGAATTTTTTTCCGATGAACTGTCGGCGGTTGTCGCTAACTACTGCTCGAAGCGTGCCAAATCGCAGCATGGTCTGCTACTTAAATGCCTGAGCTACCGCTGCGCTGGTTGCTTTGCGAAGGACCTTGAGCTCTACCCACTTGGTGTACCGATCTGGCATGAGGAGCAGCCATGCGTTTCCTCGATCTGAGCGCGGCTTGGGTCCCATTAAATTGACGGAGACCATCTCCCAAGGTTGATTAACGGTGGCTGCGTGCATGACGTGTAAGTTAAAAAATTAGTTTTTTTCTTCCCATTTTTAAAGTTTAAAACTTTAAACGCATTTTTCTCAAAAACCGTTTTTTGAAAGACCGTGTCCATCGGCATTTAAATACTATTGAACCGATCCTTTTCGAATTTTGTACACACTTTCTACATATAAAATACTCCCCCCAAACTCTTCCTTTCACATTAAGGTAGTTGTACAATTGCAAAATGGCGGAATTTTTCGTGAAAAATCGCGATTTTCACTTCAAACTATCGCCAAAAATTAAAAATTAAAAAAATAATAAACAAGTAACGTTGGGGAGAGGAAAAACTTATACTTTTACTAAATTAATTTGGTTTTTTTGATTTCAGAAAATTCTACGCCGAGATACAGTGGACACCGCAAACCGTGTTTTTTTTAGACGTGTCTGATAATGCTTTATTACCGGCTTGTTTCTTTTTACCTTTTAACTAAAAAATTCATAAATGTACCTGAAAACATATTTTATTCGCATGTCTCGTAACGGAGACTAGTATGATTAGCTATATTGCTTGGAGCGACCCAGCTGGCACTCAATATATTTTTCTTGTAATGAAATTTCACACATATATTTTCTTATTTTCCGTATTATAATTTATGTAACGTCTCGTGATAATCATGGAATCTTTATTTAGTGACCCAAGACATATCCACTTTCTTGTGTTACCTTTATTGGAACATACATATTTTATAATATTTACCACTTCTTCTATTACATATTTTGTTTAAATAGTAGTTAGATATTCACAACACTTTCCTTTGTAAATCTTTTTCAGCATAATCCTGCTACCCTAAAATATAATTACTTTTAATATACTTTGTAAGAAAGTTGCAACAAAAGTGTTCTTTTACCAATTATCCGTTACAACTACCCCACCCCCCTTAACCAGTCAACCAGCACCCTATTCCCTGTCACCCACTGATACAGCAGCAGCATTCGGGGGAACAACAGCTATGGGCCCGTGTTTTGTCTGCCCGCTAGTAGACTATCGATCCATAGAATGTCCTAAGCATACGTGCTATTCGTCTAGTCAGAAGGGCCATCATTATTAGACCCCGGTGCCACAATATCATTAGTAGGCCTGCGAATATTGAGGAAATATAGAGATCGTCTACGGGAGTCGAGTGGCTACGTGAAGGGAGTGTCAGGAAGTCCAATGAAGGTGCAAGGCAACCTACAAATAACCATCGATGTGGACGGCCATTCAGGTATTCTGGAGTTTCGAGCTGTTGAGGAGATCAACCACGATATCATTCTGGGAATGGACTTCAGGGTCGAGTAGGATCTGTCGCTACTGGGAATGTCACTCATTTGCAACAAGCATTGAAGACACAACCTCACCAACTACGGCGGAATGTGCAGGTCTGATCGAAATGACGCGAAGCGAAGCGGACAGAATTAAAGAAATAGTAGATCTCCTAGTACATAAGTGGAATACTGACTAACCAACCACTCAACTTACGGAACACCATCTGGAGCTCACCGATTACACTCCGATCCGCCATGCTCCCTGGTGCTACAAGCAATGTGGTCAGTCGCACAAGAAGCCACGAAGCAAAAAGGATGCATACCCGATACCAAACATGGATGGCATACTAGATAAACTACGCCGTGTCAAGAATATCTCGAAGATTGACCTAAAAACGCCTATTTCCAAATCGAGTAAAATGAGGTGAGTAGACAATACACAGCATTCGCAGTGCCAGAGTCCAGATTGTGGTAATATAGGAGAATGCCATTCGAATTAACCAATGCCCCTGCAATATTCCAAAGACTGTTGAACGCCTTGTTCGGCCCCGAAATGGAGCTGAACATCTTCGGATATATTGACGATATTATCATTGCAACGGACACATTCGAGGAAATAAGAAATGGCTTGAGTTGGTGTTAACAAAAATTCGAGATGCACAGCTGATGGTCAATTGGAAGGAATGAGAATTTGGGTACTCGAGGGTTAGGTATCTGGGGTACCTATTGGATCGAGATGGGTTGCGGCTGGACGCAGAAAGGATCGAGCCAATCATGCGATACCCTGTCCTCAAAAACAAAAGGGAACTATGGAGATTCCTGGGAATGGTAGGGTGGTACTCGAGATTCATTGAGAAGGAGAGCGAGATCAAGTTACCTTTACTGAAGCTCACTAAGAAGTCATAGGCGTGGCAATGGAGCGGCGAACAGCAACAGGCCTTCAAATAATTGAAACTCACCAGAGCCCCTGTACTAGCCAGGCCCGACTTTATCCGCGAATTTACCGTCCAGAACGATGCTAGTAACGACACCATCGGAGCCGTACTGCCACAGGAATTTGACGATGGAAAGCTCCCGATTTTATACATCCATCGAGTATTGTCTAGCGCAGAGAGGAACTACTCGACGACTGAGAAGGAGTATCTATCGTTAATCTGGGCAATCGAGAAGTTGCGACCCAACCTGGAGGGATACAAATTCAAAGCTATAACCAGCCATAGCGCTTTACAGTGGCTGCAATATCTGAATGAGCCAACAGGGCGACTATCTCGATGGGCGTTGGACCTTCAACAATGGGAGGTTAGAATTGAACATTGCAAGGGGGCCATACATAGAGTTCCGGACGCGTTATCAAGAATACTAGAAGAAGAAACGGATGAAATCGAGGTCGCGACATTCGAAGAGGTGAAAGACGTATGGTACCTAACACGAATTAATGAAATTCGAGCCAACGTGGTCAAATACAAATCATGGAGGGTTGAGAACGGCCTAATATACAGAAAATGAGTTGATGCAATACTAGCCCCGGTCACCGGTGAATAGGATGAACGGAAATTAGTAGTCCCAGCGGAACATCGGGAGAGGGTACTGCGTGACGCCCATATGGAAGTCACGGCAGGTCATCTGGGGGTCGAGAAAAAATACGAAAAATTTGCACAAAAGTATTATTGGTCGGGGGTCTGGCACGAATTAATTACTATGAATTTGAATTGTGTGTTATTCGCGAGTGTTATCATTCTTGTGTGCGTGCCCTTGTGTTGAGAGTGATTGGGATATAGATTACAGGTCCCGATCGAGCGTCGCCGTGTTGGAGACATCGTTGGTTAATTCTCGGAGTTTGGTTGCTGATTCCCCAAAACCCCCATTTCGAAAACCGAGTCTTCAGCCGCGGTGTAGTGTGAGTGATATAGTGACAGGAAAAAGAGTTACCCAATTTAATAGAGTTACTTATAAAAACTCGACCGTCACATGTTATCTAAACGCAAGATGGCGCCTCGATGCAGAATTGGAGCGTTATCGAGAGCATGAATAGCGTGCCTGGGGAGAGAACCTGGCATCCATGTTGTTGTTGTGATTCGGCGAATGATGGATAAAAGCGCGCGCAATGTCGGCTTCACGAGACTCCGAAGATACAACATCATGTTCTTAGTTATTACACCGATCGAACCTCAGGCATGTACACACGAAGTACCCTAAGGCTGACTATGTAGTTTGTGAGGTGTTCCATCGCGTTCGCGTAGTGCGAAGGTCGCGATAAATAACAAGAACATACGACAGGCTTGTTTCACCTGTCGTATGCTACATCGCTCGTCTTCTCGACCTAGTGCGCCTGTTACCAGCCATTCTGGAGAACAATCGAGGAAGCGATGGTGCGATAAGGTCGATTGCAGCGAAGGTAAGCGTGCCCGCATTTACCGCGTCGCGAGTTAGTTTCGTGTAATCGATGTCCAGGCTCTCCGTACCTGGACAACAGCATCCGTTGGACATTCTCGTAACAGAGAGAGTGAGTGTAGAAAGAGAGCAGGCCCTGAACAGAAGTTCCTGAAGAACATTATTTGAATTCAGCTTGTCGGCGGTTTTCAACCGGCAAGTGAATGCGCAGACGACGTAACTGTGTAGCCTGCTTTCTCTCACACTAGTACATGTGTGTGTGTCGCGCAACGAGCGCCACTTATCACTTAATACACTTGCCGTGTAGTGCATGTAATATGGCAAGTATGTGATGTAGAATACGATGAACGTGTGGCGTGCATTTTCTCACGTACACAGCGACTAATACGAGTATAGGAGGCGTGACGTCAGTCGCCGGAACAGCTGACGTTACGCATACCGTGTTGGCGCATCGTTAGTTAGAAACTATCAATATTGTATCTTTCGCCTTTATATACTACTAAACCTAACCTATCTATATTTACTTTTAACCTATTGAGTTGTTATTTCGCATTCTAACCATTCCCTGTTCCCCGCCGCCTCCGCGGTCCTTGTACTAGGGAAAGTGCATCATGGTGAACTGAGCATTTATTCTCAGAATTTATATGATGCAGAACGTTCTAACAATTTATGCCACTACTGGCAGTGTCCATATCATGAAGTATCAGAAATGATTGCATGCAATGGAGACCACTGTGAGATAAAGTGGTTTCACTTTGAATGAGTTGATATAATGATACCACCAAAAGGTAAATTAAATTGTATTGTCTCCAGACTGTGGACGAAGTTTAGGTATACCTCATTAAATAGAAGACTTAAATAGGGAATGGAAATACCAAATAAACAATACGGTTTTAAGAGCAACTTTTTTATTTACAAACCTTCTTAAAGTGAACAATAAGAATACTTATGATGAACATTTTTGTGCTTGATTGCTCTTGTTCTTAGCTTTTACTACGAATGCAACAACAAAATAAGAAGAAGATAGCATCAAGAGTGTGACGTAGAATATATAAACCACATGGACATCACTTAGAAATGAAGTAAGTTTTAAAAAAATTTTCCTGACATTAGTGCTTATTTTATTATGTATTAAATACTGTAAGTTTCTCTAATTTTAAGGTGTATAAGAGCTTCCTATAATGTAATATAACTACGGCGGCACAAGTTGTATAATATACAATAATGCATACAAATTGTTGACTGAAAATCAAATAATTATATTGAGTATATTCGACGCAATAAAAAAAATTGCGTGTGGAGTCATTTTAGGGATTAGTTGATCATTTAAGTAATACTGCAAATGATAGGAATTATGAAGTGGGGAAAATAGTTATATTTCCATAAACTTTTGTTGGTTCTCCTCGGTATATGATGCAAAATTATCAAGAATGACGTGTAATCCTAACTGGCGTAAAATTAAAGATAATTTAATTCCGGATCAACAGGCTTCAGATCGTCCTGACATTTTTGCATGTGTTTTTCATTTAAAGAAAGAATATTTAATCCCGCTAATAACAAAAGAGTAATACATTGTAGAAGTTTCAGCTCACATACACTCCCGCTCCTAAGTTTTTGACCCCTTCTAACAAAAATTGTATAAACTTGTATTATATCTTCGCGAAAAATCAACTTACAAAAATGGCCGAGAAGGTTTTTGAAACGTCTTGAGAATCTCTTTAAGGTAGCATTGGCTTAATTTTGAAATATATTTTTTTTTTAATTATTTATGAGGACTTGAAAAGTAAGAAAATTTTTAAAAATTTGTACCTATGTTTAATGTTTTGCCAGTTTTAAAGAAAAATTTTTTTCTAAGTATTCATACATAAAATGGAAGGTACTTTGTTCCGCTTTCAAATCACGTCGTTTTTATTTACCTACGATTTTTTTCTAAAGAGTTATAAACAAGTTCGTAAAAAATGAGCACTTTAAAAAGCAAAAATGTGTATTTTTTACTGTAGAATGTGGTTACAAAGTTTGACGGATTTACATGAAAAAATTTGTTTACAATTTTTTATATTTGCCTAATTTAGCTAATTATTACTCCAACTTTCAAACCTTACTGATAAATATTGCATCAACTTTGAAAATATATATATATATATATATTTGTTTCTATATAAATATTTTTGAAACAATCAAATTAAAGATTTGGTAAGGACTTTTAAATAAACTACAGCGATGTTTAACAAAAATACAAACTTTCGATTAATTAAATTATCGATTCCGAGATTTTCGTCTATCCGGCGTTTTCCAAGTATTTCTAAAACGATAAACTAGCATGTAAAATAAAGATTCAAAGTCAAAATCAAAAAATTGAAAAAAATTTTTCATCTAAATCCGTCAAACTTTGTAACCACATTCTACAGTAAAAACACACATTTTTTCTCTTTAGCATTTTCTTCTAAATAAAAAATGGCGGAGATATGCAAGATTGAAGAGAAGTGTTCATTTCTTGCGAACTTGTTTGTAACTCTTTAGGAAAAAATCGTAGGTAAATAAAAACATCTTGATTTGGAAGCGGAACAAAATACCTTCCTTTTTATTTGTGAATACTTTGAAAAAAATATTTTCTTTAGAACTGGCAAAACATTAAACATAGGTACAAATTTTTAAAAATTTTCTTACTTTTTAAGTCCTCATAAATAATTAAAAAAAATATATTTCAAAATTAGGCCAACACTACCTTAAAGAGATTCTCAAGATCTTTCAAAAACCTTCTCGTCCATTTCTGCACGTTGGTTTTTCGCGAAGATATAAAACTTTAAAATTTATACAATTTTTGATAGAAGGGGTCAAAAACTTATGAGCGGGAGGGTATATGTGCACATTTTAGTTACTTTAAAAGGTGGTTATAAATTGCCTACTGTTAATGATATTGATAAATTTATTTTTGCTGAAATTCCTGAATCTGAGACAGATTTCATATTGTATAACATTGTTGTTAATAATATGATTCATGGTCCGTGTGATAGATGGGAATAGAATTATACGTCGCCATCAAACTGTAGATAACCAATTTGTAGTACCATATTGACCGGGGTTATTACGCATATTTGATTGTCATATAACCGTTGAAGTAGTATCCAGCGTAAAGTCCGTTAAATATTTATATAAATATTTTTATAATGGTTACGATGCTGCAAATATTATAGTTGAAGAATCAAATAATGAGAGAGTAATTAGTCACGACGAAGTTCGTAGTTTTATAGAAACGCGATATGTTAGCCCAGATGAAGCATGTTATCGTATTTTCAGTGAACCATTACAGTGTAAAAGGCATAGTATCATATGCTCTGCAGTTCATTTGCCTCAACAACAGCCAATTATAATTCATGATATTGATGATGATGTTGCAGTGGAGGCTGCATGAAATCGAAGCAGTACATTATTTGCTTATGTTGTTCTCATTACGTTTTTAAACACCATAATGATAATGGTCATAAAGTTTATAGATCGTTAAAATGAAAGTCTCATCATAATTGATTGGACGTATGTATTCCGTAAGTCTAAGTCAGGTAGAGTTCTTCCGATTAAAATTACTTTTATTAAATTGTAGGGGGCAAGAAGTTTTAATGAGTTAAAAAATGTAAATGGTGTTAGGTATATGACGTTTTCGGAAGCTGGCTTATCATTAGGTCTTATAGATGATGCTGAGGAACGGAATCGAGCTATGCAGGAAACTGTAAGTTAGATGATGCCAAGTACTTTACGTTTATTATTCCTATTTTGATTCATTGTCAACCTGTGCATTCAGAGGAACTTTGGGAAAATTTTAATGATGCATTATCAGAAGACTTTTTCAGATTATATGGAGATCATACTAGAGATTACAATTTAGCTTATTCCATTATTTGTTACATGTTGATATCTGAAAACCATGATATTGCGAATTTTCCATCGATGCCTCAATTAGTAGTGAATAACCATATTGAGGATAGTAATGAATTATATAGTAACTTAGCAGATATGGGTAATAGAAAATATAATATTTTAAACTGTGATCAAAAGATATTGTTGATACAATTTTAAAAGTATCAAAAGTTATTGATTATAATAGCTCTAGGTGTTTTTATGACGATGACCGTGGTGGTTCTGGGAAAACGTTTGTATATACAACATTGTATAATTTATTAAAAAGTCAAAGCAAAAATGTTTGTTGTATAGCTTTTGCTTGAATTGCTGTAATGCTATAACCTAAAGGAATGACGGTTCATAAAGTGCTAGGTTTGCCTGTACCTTTATTATCAGATTTTTCATCTAATATTGCTGTGTAATCAAAGGAAGCGCAATTTTTTAGGCAAACAGATGTGTTTAGTTGGGATGAGGTGCCAATGGCTCCGCGTTCCGTATCAGAAATCATGGATGTGACTTTAAAAGATATTATGAGTAATGATTTATTGTTTGGTGGTAAAATTGTCTTTTTAGGTGGAGAATTAAGGCAATTATTACCTATATTACCAGGAAGCATTCGAAGTGAAGTAATAAATTCATGTATTAAAAGTAGTGTTTTGTTGAATGTGTTTTATAAATTTAAGTTAATCTGTAATATGAGAGCTATAGATTCAAATGTGTTAATTGATTTGCAAAAAGATGTTTTCAATCATGGACACTTATATGTTGCAATTTCACGTGCTCGTCTTGGAGTGGATTAAAATTATATTTAGGTTCGAATCTAGTTAATAATAGAGTAACAAATTACGTTATTAAAGAAATTTTATCAAAAATAGTACATTCAAATTGCTTGAGAATGTCGTAAGTTAAATTAAATGATATATTGTAAACTGTATATAAATTAATTTACGATTACATATGAAGAGACGAAGAGTGAGTGAGAGACAGCACATCCGTCTTCTTCGTTTCGAACGTATCACCGACGCGTGAGTCAAATTTGTGTCTCTCTCATTTACATGTGTAAAAGTGAGAGAGATAGCATGAGTTTTTGCCATACTCAGTTAATCAGTGTAGCAAGACAGCTATTCCGTAGAGAGCAGCTGATGAGTGCTGCCGTCGTGCGACCGCCTGCTGAATTAACCTTCCATCGCGCAACCGCGGGAAAATCAAATAATTGATAATTCCCAAACATTTCGCCCGCCATAAACCGCCAGGTTGATTAAATTCCGATCGTGCTGGTATGATGGCGAGTTGCTGAATTCCGAGTGGACTGAGTGGTTACCGTCTTGAGTTTCTCCAAGTGCGGTTCTGAGCTCGCTGATGAAGTATTCCAATATCTTCTGAGAGCAACACTATACTATACGTAGATTATCCGTACGTAAGAGTGCAGTGAATTTCACTTGGTTTCATAAGATGAGTGATGCTTTCTTCATGTTAATTAAGCTAAAGTGAGTGTATCTTCTGAATCCTTTTGGAGTGGTTGTAACGGTTTTGAGTTGAGCAAACCTTCATTTGGGCGAGCAGTGATGATGAAATTCCAATTTGAGAATAATGTTGTCCGTCGTCTGTTGTCGATGAAATATTATTGATTTCACCACTGCTTTCCAATTACATCATACGACATGGAGTAGGTGGTTTGAGTATCCGTGAAGTATCATCATTGATGTGAGTTGTACCGCGTTGAGTTGTTTGTTGAGAAATGATGAGAAGGTAGTTCTCTTCTTGATGTAAACCATATGTAATCCGTAATAAAACCCTTCGATGAGTAATCGCTGACCAGATATTGGTGAACAGCTGATTAGAGATGATGCTGTGAGAGCACACAAATACAAATCCAGCACTTGTATGATTTTGGATTCACGCCCCTTCGATGAGTTGA
>JAYJLV010057966.1:0-18135 GCA_036873485.1 Torymus texanus
TGCGACTTCCAGTGGAGATATTGTCTAGTCATGGCTTGGAGGTAACTGTTTGTTTTGATTTTTTACATGTATTTTTACCTTTGGTTTTATTTTTATTCGTATTTTCATTCCTACTTTGATCATTTCGGTTTTCGGGGACAATGTTATCCCTTTCGTCAGCAATGGAATGATTACAATCGGTATTCTTTTTACGGTCTGTGCCTATAAATTTTTAACTATACATTTTTCAAATAAATATAAAACTATCTTTTGTAGGAAAATAATCTAACTATTCTCCATGTATCAGATCTACACTCCATGTGTAGAACATCACGAATAAAGAAGTACCAGTAATAAACACTTTCGCAATTTCATTGTTCCTTCACATCCACCACAGTAAAATAAAGAAGAGAAACGAATCCCTCTAACAATCCCACATCCACCTGCGCACAGGTGTGCACGCGCGCTACAGCCCCGCCGTCAGCCCCTTGACGACCGTACCGTTCGTACACTCGCATCCTTCTTTCTCGTCATCATACTTCTCTCTCTCTCTCTCTCTCGCTCTCTCTCTCTCTCGCTCTCTCTCGCTCTCTCTCTCGCTCTCTCTCTCGCTCTCTCTCTCCCTCTCTCTGGTTCCCGTTCCGTCGCTAATCCGTGTATCGGCAGCCCGATAACCCCGCCCCCGCGAAATCGGCTTAACCCCGCGTTCGACTTATCCTCTCCTCTCTCCCTTCTATCTCTCTCTCTCTCTCGCGCGCGATCGGCTTTAGCAGCCACGGCGCACAAAGACGCCTGCGACGACGACGACGACGATCCTCGCGACATCTGTAATTGACAATTAGCGCCGTCACCGGAATGTAATCGCATCTCGGCGGCGGTGGCGGCAACGGCGGTACGCGCGCGAGAGTCCAACTTCTAATTGGCTGTCTCCCTCGTGTCGTGTTTCCGCCTCTCTAAAACTGATTAGCGCCGTGTGCGCCTGGCGAACGCTACCTCTCTCTCTCTCTCTCACACTCTCTCGCTTCTCTCGTTTATATCCTAGCTAGCGAGAGCTCGCTTCTACGTCGTTGTCCTCTCTCGCGAGCGCGAACGCGCGTCGTCGTCGTCGCGAAACTACGTGATTTCCGCGTGCGTACGTACGCGCATACGTGCGCGCACTTTCGAATGGCGGTGAGTGTGGGGAGAGAGAGAGAGTGAGAGAGAAAGAGACGTATTATAGTTTGCGCGAGTGGAAACGTGCAAGGAGAAAGAGAGAGAGAGAGAGAGAGAGAGAGAGAGAGAGTCGGGGAACGGTATAAAAGGAGGCTGTTGGTGGGAAAGGGAGTTTGAGGTTTGGAGTTCGTTTAATTTTGTTGAGAGGTGCCGTAAAAAGTTGCTTTTGGAAATTGTGCGAGAATATACCATTTCCAGGTGATTCTTTTTATAATGGAGGATTTTTTTAGATGCTTTAAATATACATCGCTTTGGAAATATCGCCATTTGGCTTTTTGTTAGTAATAAAAATGAATTGCAATTACGATCGTATCGATAAAATTGCAAAGTAGATGGCTTAAAATATTTCAGAAAATTCAAGATATTACTCACACAAATATTTTCATAATTCTAAATTTCATTTTAAAATCAGCTCTTATTACCCCGCGGCAATTTATCATTGCTCAACTCCTATACCGGTGCAACTTTAATGGATTAAAAACTGACAAACTCCTGGTTGAGCTGAGCCTGTAATAATCGCCGTCCTGCCGATAATTCGTGCAAACTAAATAAACTACGGCTAAATGGTCTATAATAATTTAATGCCGTTGCTGCGACAATTAGATCGACGAGCCAGAAGAAAAGGATAATAACGAGTTTCTCGCCGTTAACGCGCACTTGCAGCAACAAACTCATTAAACAATCGAAACTGAAAATTTTCCCCCAACTTTCTCGAGCCAGCTGAATTCCCAAACGAGTGTCTTCGCCGCTCGCGCGCAACTTATCGGTAATTACGCGTCGCGCTGGGTAACAAGTTGCCGTACCCCCACCTCTTTTCCCCCTGTCTAAGTCTCCTGCTTTCTTTAGTTGCGAAAGTTTAATTTATTTCTGGCTTGCAGTCAACCATCGATACACTCGCGTTTAATATGTTCTCGTCATTCTAAGAAGTGTTGGTTTTAATGTTAAGTGTTGATGTTGTTATTGTATAAGTGATTGGAAAAATAATAGACACCTTAAAGTGATCGCAAATTTATTTGATAAGTATTCAAAAAAAGAATTGTTCTTTTATAATTCAGGGTAACATACGATTGCATCATGTGAAAATTCAATTATTAGTTTAATATAATTACTGTTTCACAGATTATTTGGCCAAAGTGTGTTGAGTTGAATATTACACATTACAAAAGAAATAAATATCTAGTAGAATTTGTTATCTTCCTCTTTCATAGTTCAGTTACGTTCGACGGACGTATATCAAAAAGTTTTTGGAATCCAAATTATAATCACGGTTTCACAAAACAACACACCGTAAATCAAGCTATTTTCCATAAGTCGTACCCTCACCCAACCCCAATGTCCCACATTCATAATATTTTTCAACAATTCGTAACCTCGTTTAAAAAAAAAAGAAGAAGAAAATAATAAAGAAAAGAAACCTCGCACAAACTAAAACGTAGTAGAACCTACTCAAAGGAAAGTGCAATACACGCACGCGCGCAAGCGACCGAGAGCAAAGCTTAGGATCGCCAAGGCAACGGCACAGCATCGCTAGTACGGATTCCATTTGCCTATTGCTATGGTAACGCGAGAGCGCTTTCTCTCTCTCTCTCTCTCTCACTCACTCGCTCGCTCTCTATACGCGTGCAAGCTCAAAGCGCTCGGCGGCGCGCGCGCAGAGCTTTTCCCTCGCGCAAAACGCGACAAGTGTCCCTCTTTCTCTCTCTTTCTCTCTTGCAGAGAGTGCGCGCGTGGACAAAGCGCGAGCAAGCGTAAGGTGCCACGCAGAAGAGGGAAATAATAATGAAGAGAGGAGGAGACGACGGTGGGTTAATATTTTTATTGCGTTCGATTGCACCGAGGAAGAGTCTCGTTCGAGCTTTGAGATTGAAATCGTTGTATTAGTGTGGAGCCAGATTAATTGAACAAGGGTTTTCTTTCTTCATTACGTACGGTGAGTATATATGATGTCGATTGGTCGAATGGGATGTGTAACGGTCTATTATTTGCTCAGAGGATCGAGAGTCGTTCGTTAAAACGTTATTAGTTTTCCCTCGTAAACACGATTTCAGTGTTCACTTATTAATATACATGTGTATATATAAACATATATCTACGCGCACGAGTTTATATATTTAATGCGATTCGCAATGCGCTCTTTAATTCAATGATATTCCGGTGCAGGCGCATACACGCACTTTGATCGAAGCCCCTCCCTCTCGTTATTAGGATTGAAATAATCATGTTTATACTAATTAGATGAAAAACGATAAAATAACAAGCGGGACGCGCACGTATGTGTATGTGGGTGTGTATACGTATGTATTTACACGCAACTAATCCAATAATCTTCGTTTCCCATTTCAAATATGTTGGCACTGTATGCAGGGATTCCATTAGACATAATGAATACACATCGATTTCGAAATTTTATCGCGAACCTAAAACCCGGCGTCTAATTATCGATATTTCTAATTATTACACCGGGCTAACCTCCCTAAACTATACGCACGCCTGTAAAATGCGCATATTCCGCGCACTTTCGGCAAGCGCAGTACACGCGGGGAATAATTTCATCGTAATGATAGCGCGCTCTCTCTCTCTCTCTCTTCACCTCTGCATTAATATGATATTTGTATCGCATTTCAAAAGCAGAAATGCTCGTTGCGTAGTTTGGCGCGGGTATCTGTGTACGAATGTATACAATGTATAACGTGTGTATTCGCAAAGGTATTTTATTAAAATACTGGCCAATGATGAACGTTGCACGCACATGCGACCGGTGCTCTAGCTCGTTCGATCGGTGTAATAAGTTCGTAATTAATATGTTGTGATGAGATTACTGGGCAGTTGTTTATAACGGTTGTAATATTAATAGATGTTATTCCGATTAAATTTGTTTCCAACAGATGTATTAAAATTTTTCTTTAACGAATAAATGGTACAAAGACTATTAAGAAAATTTTATAAATATATAAGTTATCAATTAAAAGTAATGACGAATGTTTAATTAAACTATTATGCAAATATGGTAAATTGCAAAGTTTAATTGCGATCAGCTTTACTTCTAACAATAGCACTTGAGTTTTTTTTTTATTAACGGAGAACAAATGATATAGCCATGATACATTTAAAACCTTCTATACTTAATTATTTATTTATTTATTTAATGAAATAGACGCGCCGAGATCCATGAAATATAATATGTGAATATATACATTATGAAGCGGGTTTTACAATCGTGGTGTAAAAAAGAATGTAGCAACAACGGCATAATTAAATGTATAAAGAAGAGTTATATCGCCAAATTGCATTTTAATAGTAATTGAAATAGTTTGGATTTATTTTTGCTTCAAATGGAAGTTAACACACAATAGACCTGATATTAGAGGGTAGATCGTTCCACCTTCTTAAGAACCTAGAAATCGGGTGGTTAAATGATTTTATTAACCAATTGTTTATTGAGTATGCATGGGTTACTGGGAGGATATATGAAATGACGAAAAAGAACTGTTTTAGTTTACAAAAAATTCTAGCATTCAGTATTTAAAAGTTAGAGAAATATTAAAGGTCCTAAAAAGTAAATTTATTGTAGGAATATGAAATCTTTCAGAGATGGAAGTAGAATTGTAATTGAAGAAACTCATAGTAGAACCAAATTTGAACAACAAATTTCCAAGAAAGATTTTTTGAATAGCTTCAATTTTATTAATAAGAGTTAACGTTAAAAGGTCTTCAAGCAGAGGACGTATAGATCAGTATAAGTAGATCGAAGGTTTTTAAAATAAGTCAATTAGTGATTTCTAAAATTTGATGAAGACCATATCATGAACCTGAGAGATTTACTAGCAAATGCTGAAATATAATGAATCTGTAGCTCGAATGTAAAACAATTATCAATGAGAACACCCAAGTCTATAATGCTCGTTGATGATTGAATTACAGTGTTTTGTATTTCATACTGGAAATTAAATTTATTTGACTTATAGATAGAGACAGAGCTGCATTCATTTATATTAAAGTGCATACCATTAAGCACCTACCAAAGAATTTTTTGAGATTAGAGACGTCAAGTAGAAATTGAATAGAGATGAAAAGTTTTAAATCATTAGCATGATTAACGAAATAGTCAACAAAGAAATAAAATAAGCTTTAAGTGAGAGCCCTAAGATGAAGGAAGAACTCAGAAGTAACAAAGTAAGCAGAAGATTGAAAACAGGTTATGTCGTAAAATTTGTTACATTTTTAGTGAAAAATCACAAAAATAATATTGAAAAAAATATAAAATAATTTCGATTCTCATCCATGCCAAATAAAACACCTTTGACCAACAATAACATTGTACTGGAGCCCAATCACCCTTTACCCATCGCGACGTACGACTCAACCTCCTTTCGCGTCATGCGGCTCTAAATCCGAGCCACACGTAGCCAAGCGCACCTAGCCATAAACAATTAAGAGTGCGTCACGTCCAGTCATTCGATAAAATTAGCCGTAAAACACTGCTCGCAAAAAAAAACGAGGAAGACAAACAGGTGCGCACGCTCGCTCGTGCACTTTGCTGTGGGGAGGACAGAGAGGGGAATAAAAGTCAGACGAGCGGACGCGAGTCATGTAAATCGCGCGTTTTCGGGTTATCCGGTTTTCTGCTCGCCCGCGTCCCGAATCGCATTCGATCGCCTGGTAATGCGAGAGTAAGTACATAGAGAGGGAGGGAGAGAGAGAGAGAGAGAGAGAAAGAGATGTGGAGTTGGTGGGGTGAAAACTGACGGAGCGAGTGATGTTTTTGTGCAAGCGTGGGAATTAAAATACGAAGAATATAATTAATTCAGGTTTTAGGAATTAGAAAATTTTTATTAAATTTATCGAAATTCTAATTTCTTTTATTCTACTGAAGTTTTAATAATGTTTACATCTTCCAGGAATGTACAAAACGTTGCATCAAACAATTATTTATATGTATTGCAAAGTTTTTAGTTCATGCATCAACGTAGTTCGAAGAGTAAATGTTTTTACTTTTTGATACAGAGTAGTAATAGATATATGAATACAACTAATGGACCATTTACGAGCACATTTTCTGTAAAAATCATACCACAATTTTAAAAATTATTAACCACCTTTCGTGAGCTCACTACCGGTACCTCAACATTTTTGGAAAGCTTTTCGCATGGGCCATACCTAGACTCCCTTGCGTTGAGCTGCACAAGGCGAGCGAGTTTGCGAGCGCACACGTCAGAGAAAACGACGGAAAAAGCCGTCGCAGCAACAAAAGTAAAAGAGACAGCGCGAAAGCTCGGCCACACCTACGCTTGCGCTCGCGCGAGCGCGCGGGGGTGGCTTTTCTACCCTTTCAAACAGAAAATCTGGTTACCATCGTGACGCCACGGTTTTATTTCTCCCTCTCTCTCTCTCTCTCTCTTGCTTTCTGGTATATAGGTGTACAGTCGGGTTCGATCGTAAAATCGCCGCGGAGAAAGTGCAGCGCAATGGAAAAGTGCGCTCTGTCTCTGTTGTCGTGCTGCTACTGCTGCTGCTATACCCTGTATATATATCTATGCCATTGAGAAGAATCAACCGAGCGCTGATGATCGCTTTCTTCGTTCATTTTTGCGGACGTGGGGACTATGTGTCTCTACGTCCTAGAGGCGAAAGAGAAAGAGAGAGAGAGAGAGAGAGAGAGAGAGAGAGAGAGAAAGAGAGAGAGAGAATTTCGCGACGTGTGACAGAATGTGCCGGATTTATGGTGAGTTTTTTCTCGAGCTTGAGAGAGATGCGTGATTAATTGGAAGATAACGAGAGGTTTTATGGTTGTTGATAACTTTTGTAAAATAAGTCTTGTTATCAGTATTTTGAAAATTAGTGAATATACGTGTAAATTTATCTGATGATCAGAACGTGTTTTAGAGTTCGCAAACGCAGATAAATTTTTGCAAGTGAAACGATCGATTTGACTGCAATATTTATTGCAATTTATGGTTTCTTTTAAAATATATTTAAATTTACTAGATATCATAGAAGTATCACTGTAACACTGCATCAGATCCACATCAGCATACGCCAATTTACACTAAAATAATTTCTTCTCTCGCTCTCCCCGACCAATAAAACTACCTCATTACCACAATCAACCAAATCTTTCCCTCCTCACTTTTCTCCTTCTCCAACCTTCCCACAACAATTCCCCCACTCCCTCGAAAGCCTCCACCACAAAACCCCTAGTACCAGACGCGGCTGCTTCTCTTCTTTGTTCGGCGTGCCTGCGGATGCAAAAAGACAGCTCTCGCTCTCCATCTTTCTCCCTCTCTCTCTCTTTCTCTCTCTCTTTCCGCGCGCAGAGGAATACAGATTGGATCGAAGCCGGCGGCGGCAGCGGTGGTGGCGGCAGCAGCAACGGCGGCTGTCTCGCTTTGATGCCGCTGCCGCCGTGGATTTCGTTTCGCTGCAGCACACGTAAACGAGGCTGCCATCTTCGGGAGATTGAGAACCCTAGACGTGATTCGATCAGGCGCGAGAGCAGCTCCCCGCGGGCCGGCCTTTGCACTGCGAGTTTCCCCGTTTCCACGACTGTGTGTATGTGTATATGTTTCAGTGTATGTGTGAATATAGAGTTTTCAGAGATACGCATGAGCTTGTGGGTTAATGTTGGTTTACGCTGATTGAGCTCTGGAGAGGTATTGATTGGATTTTATAATAATAATAATTGTGAATAAATATTGGAATGGAAAAATGATGGTATGGTTTTATATTTTGTTTCGTAGATCCTGTAGTACGATTGCCCTAATGATGGATCAATTAACTTTCTTCAATGCTGATGATAATAATTTAATTGAATCATGGTCTTGCCATGAACATTAGGAATATCTGTCAGTTCTTCCTTTTTCGAGTTTCTACTCCCAACAATTGTATCAATTTATCCTCGCTTCATTATACCACACATTTCTAAAATTCAAGCAAAAATATACCCACAATTTATCTTTCCTCCTTTGCAATACCTCCCCAAAAAAGCTACCTCCATCCGGAAAAATCATTCATACCGCCGTCAATTTCTAGCATCCAATATTCCCAGGACGTACCTCTCGACAATCGCCTCTCCTCGAATTATTACATATTTTCCATTCCCCTCCTCTGCCATCCCCGGGCCGTCTGCAATCCCTTTCTTCGCTTCTCTTTCCCTCCTATTCGAAAGACTCCACACTGGCGAGAGGCGCAAAAGCGTAAGCGGATTTCAGGCGGAATTGGAGTCTCTCTCTCTCTCTCTCTTGCTGGCTATATACGCTCAAAGCATGCCGTCCAGATGGTCAGGAGTGTGAGAGAGACAGAGAGAGAGAGAGAGAGAGAGGGAGAGAGAGAGAGAGAGAGAGATGGAGAGAGAGCTTCATAGCAACCGAATCAGTGTACAGTGGTATATCGTGCCACGCGCCCGCACGCTTTATGTGTCGAGGTATCTAAGGCCGGTATTAACGGCGAAGCGCAAATGGGCATTAGGACTTCCCGGATGCGAGACTAATTGGCGTGAAGCTCTCCGATTGGCTTCGAGGTGTGTTTTTCCGCTGGTAATAGTACTGCTCGTGCTGAAAAGAAGTAATGATGGTTGCTGTTAAAATGATCTGAATTACATGATCAGACAAACTTGAACTCATTGCATATACGAAGCGTTATCTAACAATTATCATTCTTTCGACGAGATCTTTCAGTTTAATGAAGAATTCTACATGATAGCAATTAACATTTTGTTATAATCATTTCTACAAGTTCTCAGTTTTCTTGATAAAATACACATTGAAAATTCCAATCTCACATTCAGGGATACACCTCCCTCCATTCCTCAAAAAACCTCTCCTGCAGCTCACCCTCCGCAATTACATCCATTACACGAGCTACCCCGTGCAGTAGCAGTAGCAGCAGCAGCTACACCGGATTCCTCCGGACAACGGACAACGGCGCAGCCAATAATCCCCGCCGTCAAAGTGCATTAGCGCGCTCGGCCGAGCTATATTGGATCCTGCTAGACAGTCTCTCTGTCTCCCTCTCTCTCTCCTCTCTCTCCACCTCTATTCCTCTACCAACGTAATTAATTGCGATTTCACTCTTTCGGCTGTCTTGCGTACAGCTAAACGGTAATTATCCGGAGGGAGCTTCTATCCCTCTCTCACTCTCTCTCTCTAACTGTCTCTGGACTTTCCCCATGTTGTTCACGAATTCGATGACGAGTAGAGATGGGGATGCGGCGGAACTAGGTCGCTGTCGGCCTTACGTCAACGTTAGAGAAGGAGGGATCAGTCGGTGATTGTCATCGAGGTGCTGTTTGATCATTGCGGTTAGCAGAAGGAAGCATGAGCAGGTGAGCCTTTGAACACCGGCGAAATGAATCATTCGGCGGAATGTGTTGGACTGGAGGCCGGTTGTTGGCTTTTCGGGTAATGAGCGATTTGATTGGCTGCGGTGTTGGTTTAATTTCACGAGATTGACACAGAAGAATTGATATCTGCTCATAATGGTAGAAATAATACTGCGTAGTTAAACACGATAAACATTTACGAAAAAGATAGACTCGCAAGTTCTAAAGTTATTTACGTAACGCCTACTCGAAAGCGGCACTGATATACGAGACTTCGTACAAAAAGACAGTTATAATTTACTTCCTCGTATTTCCAGGAAGTTAAATAGGTAATAAATGCAAATATATCGCTTCTACGGCTAATGCTGCTTTTTATAGTCAATATGATCTTATCTACTACTCAATAAATAAAGTTTATCTGCGTATGAGCATAAAAAGCGGGTTTTGTGGCTTGAAAAATGTCGTCGGATATTAATGGAGGATGTAAGTAAATAAAGTCGATTAGAACAAATTATCATTAATCTATCAAGAAATAAAAAGGAATATGAAGCATATTTCAAACAGTTAGAAGTTACAATTATTGTTTCTATTTCGATTCTTAAAAGTCTAAAAGAATTTTTCATCTAGCAAGTGTACTCTTATCTTGATACCTACATCAATATAACGCTCCAAAATAGATACGTATTATGCGGTTCAAATCGCGTCTAAATGTGTGCCAATTTAATCGTACCCAAACGATTCTTAACTCAATTTTCTCGCAAACTATATATTCTAAAAGATTTCTACCTACAACAGTTACTACCTATAATACACACTCCAAACTATAACATTTAACAAAACCAAATCACTTCCCACGGAAACCCCTTTCAACCCTATCAACGCCATACAGAGTCCTCCTCGCAACCCCATTTCCACCATCCAGTTCAGCCTCCGCGTCCAGAAAATCAATACCAAAGCGACCAACCAACCAGGGTGGGAGAAACGCTTCCCCGCCGTCGATTCCCGGAACTCCCGCACTCTCCCTCGGTGGGTAAAGCCGTTTTGACCCGCTCGCTGGTAATCTGTAGAGATGGTGCAGCAGCAGCAGCATCGCGTGGACCGAATGGCGACACCACGCGGAGCAACAGGGAAGTTTGGAGGGTAAAGCGCGAGCAGAGGGTAAACGTGATCGCGCTCCGTGGGGTCGTGAGTCGATAAGGGCGAGTTCCGTCGGATGGATGCTGGAGCGAGAGGAGAGGAGTAGAGAAAGAGAGAGAAAGAAAAGTGCATGGGGGTTGATAAATCGGTTACCATGGGCTATTTTGAAATTATCATGGGGTGCAGAGAGATGGGCTGTTGGTACGATGACGGTACGTTGAAAAACTACAAGTAGTTCTCGGATTATTCGTAGGGTGGTTTAAAAAAAAATTAATGAACGGATTGTTTGAATTAATACTAAAGATTATGTTAGAAATACATGTATTTTTAACTAACAGTATTTCACGTATAAAAAAAATCTCCAAAATAAAAATATCTGCAATATTTGTTACAGCATAAAATAGTTACAGCATTGCTGTTGTTGTATGTAAGCTTTTAAGAAGTAACCTTAAACTATACTACAACATAATGTACTCGTGACATTCTAAAACGATCTGAAAACGCCGGCTAACAGCGCGGCCTTGAGTCGAGAAACTTCAGCCGGCTCACGTAAGGTGGCAGCAGCCGTCCCGAACCGGCGAGCATGCGAATCGATCGCGCGCGCACGCGTGCAGTCGAGTTGAACGGAGCATAGGCCTATACCAGAGGGACGTCAAAAATTTCTGCTGTAAGGCTGTTCACCGAGTAGTAATTTTTTTTAAAGGGGAACGTTTCTAGTGTATTTTTGTAGTTGAATAAAAAGCATCATTTTTATTATTAAATTAGTTATGTTTTAAACAAATTGAAATAATGGTATTAATCTAGAAATTAATATGTAAATAATTACCTGAAACAAGGGTATAACAATATATAGAATTTATTATTAGAATTATGGTGATGGTTAACGATATTAGAACGCAGTGAGTTTAACTGTGCTTTTAGCTGTCTTCGAAACAAATTGATAATTCTGAATATCACTTCACCAGCAAAATTGTAGGTTCGAGGTTCTTATATCCCTATGATATGAGTAATAGTTAAGAAAGAAATATTAAGTCTATTATATTTCAAGTTATACTTATACGTTCGTTTTAAAAGAAGCATACATTTTCATCTTCCAAAGTGCATGTAGATGTATCGAGCTACGAAACTTTTCCTGCGAAAAATTTGAAATTCAAAATCGCCATCGAGCACTTGGCTATGCCTCTTCCAAGACCGATTTCGAAAACTCTTACAGTCCCATACACTGAACATGCAAAAACCGCAAAATTGCGACTCACCTCGTCTTCAAACTTGCGCTTGCGCTCCATTTGCGCGTAAACAATACTCGCGGGCTTTTTGGGTCGCTGGTTTCGAAATTTGAGGGGCCGTAGAGGCCTCTGCTTCTCTCTCTCTCTCTGTCTCTCTCCCACAGTTTACGCAATACGCTATCGAGCGATTTCGAAATTCGCTTCTATACGTGCGCGTGCCTATGTGTGCGTATATGTGTCTGTGTATTTGTATATATAAATACAGGCCCGTCCGCCAAAATTCGCGAGAGAATCAGTCGACCAAAAAACCGATATTTACAGGATTTTCCTGGCATTTCGTATGTGTGGGAGGGAGGGACGGTGAATATAGTCCGGCGGGGCTCTTTAATGAATCATTGATCGCGCATCTGTAATGAGCTATTCGAAAACATAATTTAGCCCCAGCGTGTCGGCAATGAATAATTTTGAAACATTAATTAGTGTTTACGGGTGTGCGCGGGTGCACACGAGGCTGTAGAGGAGAGAGAGAGAGAGAGGAGAGAGAGAGAGAGATTCGAATTTTGGGAAACTCAATTAAACTGGAATTTGGAATGAATAGTTTGAATTTCTCGTACAGTCGAGACAGAATCGATACTGTTTCCGAAAAAAATAGAAAATTTTCGAAAACAGTTATTTTGGAAATAAACTATAGGAAGCGAGTGGCTGGTTGCTATTAGTGGTAGTTTTGGAAATAAGTAGATATAGTTCAAATTTAGTCGGCCGTACTTACACACTTTTTAATCATCCACAATTTTGTATTAATTTCTCATTAAAAACTGTTTTGGCGTACAAGTAATTTTTTGTGCAGCGTGAAAGAATGTGCTTGAAAAATTCAACGCAGCATTCTTCAGAATCGCCAAACCCAATGAAATCCTCCATTCATCAAAACCCCATTGGGCTGCCAAAGAAACTTTTCTCCCACTTTCGTCTTGAAAAAAAAAGAAACGAACGAGCGAAAGAAAGAAACCGCAGCGACGAAGGCGAAGGAGTGTAAATTGAAAAGTAAGGCCTGAAAGTTGTCGCGAGGACCTTAAAAAGCCCATCGTATTCCCAGCCTTCTATATCTATACGTATACGAGAGAGAGAGCGCACGATACGGCGAGCTCGTAAAATATTTACATTTCGGCCGGCTGCATTTGCCGGATGGATTTGCCCTCTCTCTCTCCGGTTTCCTTTTACCCGCGCCTTTACGCTCTCTCGTCCGTAATAACTCGCCGCTAAGCCGACACCAGTCGTTCGCTTCGTCGTCGTCGTCGTCGTCGTCGTACGTACGTACGTACGTACGTACGCGCGAAGCCTTTTTTATATGTTTTTCGGAGGCTGGGAAACGGTGTATCCCTTTGCTACGGGGCGCTGGATACAAATAGATTGAATTTGCGCCCGGCTGGAGAGGAATGGTCGGCGAAATTTCACGGAAGATGAGAAAGTGGCGGTTTTCGGGTTTCGTAAAATAAAGTCAGTTTTTTTCGGAAATATTATAAAAGTCGCGAATGTAAAGGTAATTTGCGAAATTTGTTACAATGTATACGTTATTGGCTGATAAAGCTAATGCTTATAGATAGATAAAAAGCATAGACGGAATGCTATTTTATTATGTATGTAAAGGTGAAAAACTTAAATTTTACTGTTTTAGTATATTGCAAGTGATTAATGTAAACAATTGGTGTACAATAATAATGGCGATACCAAGCATACAAAAATGAAAACTATAAGACGCTTATTATTTAAGTTTAAAAAAGAAAATATAACAACCACCTACACATATAAAACACCAGCTGGCATTTATTATAGAACGAAGACATAATGCAACGGATCCTAAACCCCTGAAAAAATGATTCCACCACAACCTCCTTTCCCCGTCTTTCCCCAAAAATCCACGCGCTCTCCCAACCCCACGATAAACTTCTCCCAAGACTCGAAAAGTTGCACGAAATTTAATTGGCCCACTTCGTCCCTCCTCCTTCCCTTCTCATCCTGTATTAAAAATACCGGAGCGCGCCAGCTGGTCTCAGCCAAAAACTCTTACGCGACCTACTTCGCATATTTTTTCCGAGGGCTCGAATTACTTGCGAAAGAGAGAGAGAGAGAGAGAGAGAGAGAGAGAGAGAGAGAGAGAGAGAGAGAGACAGCGCGCGAGAGAAAGAGGGATAACCACTTTTCCACATCGTCGTCTTAGTGCAGCTGCAGGCGCACAGCTTTTTAATTAATGACAGAGGTATAGTAGTAGGGAGAGTTGCTGTTGCTGTTGCTGCTGTTTCTTAATTTCGGAGACAGCTCTCGCAGATTGCGCGCGAGTGTGCATGTATGTGTGTGTATGAGTCGACTTTTCGGGTGTTGAATGCAATTGTTCTCGAACGTAATAGTTGCGAGTTGGGTACAGTGTATACTTGAATTTTAGGCAAACTTACAAGCGTTAGAGAAAGAAATTTTCGTCCACCCATAACACCGTAGAACATATAGTCTACTTATAAAACGAAATATCACTTTGATACTCGAATAAAACACTCTTTATTCTTCTTCTCTCGCTCTCTCTCATTCATGAAACACTTTATACCCTCTCGCAGTACCTCAAAAGCAAGGCGAGGAAGAAGGAAGAAGAAAAAAAAAACCTGCACGGTAAGAAAAATCGCTGAAACACGAAACAATCGAGCTAAAACAGTCCGGTCACATCGGGTACGTTCACGCTTTTACCTACCCTCTATCTCCTCCGTGCCGTGTGCACGCGCGACGCAGAACATTTTCATAACGCTCAAAGCGAGTTCGAGCGGGAAAGAGGAAAAGGAGCGCGCCGCCCATATCTCAGGCGGCATTCATTTTTTAATACCCGAGCGCGCGCTCACACACACACACACACACACACACACACGTGCGACACATCCCGGGGACGGTGAGCGCAGCTGCGAGCGAGCGGGAAAAGAACAATTTCTGCATATTTGAAATCTATTCGTCGCGGCCACGCTCTTTCTTATTCGTGCCTTGTTCAGAGTCTTTTTTTGCTTCTACTTCGTCTTCTATCGCACGAGGAAAATAGAGGTAATGAAATTGGTGTTTGTGGAAGAATTTCTGACAGTATATATCTACCGTTGTTATTGTTATCATCATCACTATATTTCGACATACAAAGAAAATATGTATAGAAAAACACAATCATACCTGCAGTTTCTGCGAACAAAAATAGCAACGACACTTCATTCCTACGTTCTCTAAAACAAAAGCACTCGAGCTAAACTCACTCGATCAAAAAGTGCATTAACCCTCTCGCTCTCTTTCTCTCTCCCACATACACGCGCTTGCCTCCACCGATAAAACTTTGAACCCGCGCAAGTGTGCGCTCGACCGTCTTCATTGATTTCGCTCAGTTTCACCGTCTCCTAACTTTTCCTCTCTCTCTCCCCTCGTGCTTCTTGGCGAACTTCCGGGCTCTCTCTCTCTCTCTCCCTCTCACAGGTAAAGCAAATACGCGAGCCCGTATGCGGACTTTACCGGCCGTGCGTAGAGAGAGAGAAAGAGAGAGAGTCGCGATAGCGGAACTGAGAGAACGGGCCAAGTTTTCGCGTCGCGGGAGTTGCGCTCTCGGCTAATGCGAGAAGTACATGTGGGTGAGTAGTGGTATGAGGATGGTGCTTCGTTTTTTTTGCCTTCTTTGGGTAAATGCATTTCGCAATATGCGCGTCTACGTATACGTGTATGTATTTGTCTTTTTATTTTGAATAAGTTTTGCTTATTTTTACCCTGGCGAAATAGTTAAGTAAAGCGAAGATATTGAATTGTAAGTTAAAAATTTATTTACTGATGTGTTATAGAGTTTTTACTTTCTTCAAAGCAACCGATAACAAAACCACCTTAAACGTAATATCCACAACCCAGGTTTGCTCTAACCCTACCCTTCCTTTACTCGTTAAGGAAAAATGCAGCACCTTCTCAGCCCATCATCTACCGCAGTATCTGAACACCATATAGCAAGCAACTTACACCATCCTCTTTCTTCTTGGACCGCATGTGTTTACGGACGAGCAAGGGGGTGGGCTTATCGATCCCCAAATTGGGGGTCCAGAAAGCCTGGGCCGCTTTCGCCTTATCGCGCGCGCAGCTGGCGGGTTTATAAAGAATGAAAGCGCACGAAGGACTCCACAGCCGGCCGGACACCTTCCTCTCCTTCTTCTTCTTCTTCTTCTTGCTCCCCGTGGGAAAAGAGGAGAGGACGGTTGAGCTGAAAGGGTAGTGTGTCTTGGATATCGTCGAAGAAAGCTGCTGTAGATTGGAATTTATTACGTTTTAAAGGGTAAATGGTTTTTTCGTTCCTGAAATGTTTGTGGAATGTAAAAAGGTTCTGTAGCACGCAATTGAAATCTAAGATGCTTTGACAAAACTCTGCGTCGATTGTTTTTGAAATTACAAAGAGATTGTAAAATTTTCGGTAAAATATTGAACTTTAGTTGCATACACGTTCACGTTTTTGTAACTCTTTAAGGTATTATTTGAAAGGTTGAGGAAGAAGAGAGGGATACTTACAAAATTGTTCAAAACAATGACTTTATTGACAAAGTACCCCTTTTTATTATTACAACCACGATTTCGTGTAAAAAGTATCAGAAACCCAAAACAAAAGTTTATTTAACATTCCGGGCCATTTCATCGTCTCTACCCTTCCATTCTACCCTCAGAACTTCCTCGCCACCCCTCTAAACTTACTTCGGCAAAGAAAAAGCATCCTCCACCTCCTTCTCCACCTCCTCCGCCTCCTCTTTCTCCTGCTCACGCGCGCGTCGGAAACGCGATCACGAGCCTCCGGCCGATTAGGACACAGAGGAGCCGTGCGCGTCGCCGGGGATTAGGCCCGGCCAATTGGGTTACGGAAATTCGACTACGGCGGCAAAGTTTTCGGCCGATCGGGGCTGCAACCCGCGTCGTCGTCGTAGTCGTCGTCGTCGTCGTAGCCGCCCGATTCGATTACGCTCTTCTTTTTGCGCGCGTGCGCAAGGGAGAATTGGATTCAGAAATTTCGGGAGGTGGAGGAGACGAAGAGGTGGTGGGAGGAGGTAATGGGCGGGAATTTCGAGCTGCGATTTTGCATGGGAATGAGAGAAGAGCATTGAGCTGGCTGGCTTTCGAATTTAGGGTGAATTAATTTTGGTATTTTGAATGAGGCTGCAGTGAGATTGGGGTCCGTTGAGTGCTGGCGTTTCGAGGGTTTCGTTCAAGTTCGAAATTGAAGATTTCGAATTGATATGACTTGAGCTGACTTGAAGTTTTGAATCATCCATGTAAGAATTTTATGAAATCTTTTTATGTATCTATTTCACAATTTTGGATATAAATCCTAATAACTAACACTTTTTATTATGAAAAATTTTGGTTTATTTAACTAAGGACTAATGCATGCAAATAAAGGGATAAGTAGTAATAAGCGAATATAGTAAGACATTCTCTATAGTACAAACAGAAATAACCACGGCAACCGAAATAATTTAATACACTATCGACCGTTTCAACTAAATACCTTTTAATAGTAATATAATAGTCCAAAATTCTATTTCAATTCTCGTTCGAAGGCAACATTTGGCGATTGTTTTTTAATTTGATAAGCCACAGCGGGCGCGCACCCGCACATATACACACACACTCTCTGTCTCCCTAGACCGCATGCGGCGATAACGTCAAATATTGAAATAGATTTCGTCTATAATGTATTTGAAACTCTGTTTATGTGCAATATAAATCGATTTTCGATATTCCATACCCACGGCGGGCGCGCGGCTCGCGAATCTCCGTTATCGTGGGACCGCAGTTCTTCTCTCTCTCTACCCGCTGTTCTATTAAATTTCCCGGGAAGGACTAAGACATTATTGCCGCTGAATATAAATAGAAAAATTAGGCCGAATTTATGCGCGCGGGGATATTCGATTTACCATTTTTCGCCCGCTTGCATTGTACATACCTCGTGAGCAAAGGGCAGCCTTTAAGGTTGCGAAAATGGCTTTGAAAATCAGAAGAAGAAACATATGCATAAAAATGTTATATATTTTATGCAAGAATCAGAAAAGGCTGAATTTTTGGTTGACAAGAGAAATAATTTACTTCCCTTATCACAGTCAAAACTGTTAGAATTGTTCGAAGGAGCTGGTCGTGTTTTGATTCAGCTCCGTTTCGATTCCGATAGAGTAGTAGAAGGTGTGGATTTATTTTATGTGTGTAGGCTCCTTAGAATGAGAAGAGTGCCGTCTT
>JAYJLV010057997.1:0-18128 GCA_036873485.1 Torymus texanus
CGGCAGTTAGATTTTTGAAATTCAAATTTGTTCGAATTGAGAGAACGATGGGATTTACGGCCTCTTATATATATATACCGCAAACGGCGGCGTTCTGTATCGCTGACCAGAGAAAGATAGAATTTTTATGTGCCACCACGAATGCGAGATGTGAATTAAAGATTCTGCGTTCTTGACCAACCCAATTAATACTCCAGAATTTAAGTTTTGCGGTAGTAGCTTTGATTAAGAATGTAGATAAATCGTTATTTAATGCGAGGAGATTTAACGTTCGGTAGATTTCGACCTATAATGAGTTATTTTAACGGTTTACACGAACTCAATTCTTATATTTCTTATAAAAAGTCTTTTTTTCAACTATTATTATTGTTGATGAGTGATTATTATACTAAAGAAATTTCATTATGTTTTTCAGTTGTCCGTGGGAGGCTGGTGGTACTTCTTCTCGAAGATCACTGAACTTTTGGACACCGTAAGTATTATTATTATTTTTTTCTCAATAAAACACATTTTCTACAAAACAACGTTTCAACAACACGGAGAACAATGATGTAGGAAAAATTACTATTTTTGATAGTATCCGTGTGTACAATTTATAGTAAAAATTGCTATTTGTATTGTAAAAATAATAAAGTAAGTAGAAATTTTTACTATATACTGTAGTAATTTTTATGTGAAAATGAGTCTGTCCCTCCGCTACTATCATAAATAGTAATTTTTCCCACATCATTTTTCTCCGTGAAGCATTTATAACTATCTAGCAAGTCTATAAACCTTCTCTTCTTAAAAATATCATGTAATAGTCAACGAAATTAGAGAAATTAGAGAATATATACCATGATATTATATAAAATATCTCAGCAGTTAAATTAGAAAGCAAAAGAAAAAATATGTGAGAAAAATTATTAGCCTACTTTAATTATTCGAGTTATTAGAGCTATATATTTACTCAATACACTGATATGTAACTACTTTCGAAGATATACCAATGAACTTGTATTATCTAATATGCCCGTTAAAGATGCGATTCTATGCGTTGTAAAAGCAACACTTTCTCTAAATTAATTCGAACTACTACATTTCAAATCCATTAATTGCGAGTTTATTGGTTGTTGTCACCGTTACGTATCCGGCCCACGTTACGGTAATCATTAGCTGTTGAAACATCTCAACTTCATTGATTCACTGTTATCTTCCGTTTTATGTTCTCTCTTCCTCGCTCTATCCAACACCTTAGAACATAACTGTCACTACTATTTACATTGCTTGCATAAAAAGAAAAGTTCCCATGAAGAAACCACCGCCGTGTCGAATTTTCACGACTTTAAGCTCTCTCTCTCTCTCTCTCTCTATATATATATATATATATATATATATTACTTCACAAAAAACAAATCGTTACATTTACTCGTTTATTCCAGGTATTCTTCATCCTCCGCAAAAAGTACAACCAGGTATCGTTTCTGCACGTCTACCATCACACGATCACCGCTCTGTTCTCGTGGTGTTACCTCAAGTTCCTGCCAGGCGAGCAAGGCGTCGTCATTGGTTTCCTCAACTCTGGTGTTCATATTGTCATGTACTCGTATTACTTGATCGCTGCCCTTGGACCCGAATACAAAAAGTACCTCTGGTGGAAAAAATACATGACCTGGATGCAACTGGTAAGTACCGTTCGTGTATTATGCTAATGAGAACGTTTTAAAAATTGACTTTCGAAGCCTTCGGTTGGTATACAAAACTGAATTGTAACGGTTAATCGATTAGAGCGCAACGATGTTGTACTGTGACGCTATATAGCCGCGATAATCAATCAACGGTTGAAATATATATATATAAGTTCTCGTCGCGGTCAGTTTTGGTACTTAGTGTTTTGAAGAAGAAAAAAAAATAGAAACCATGTGAATGAACAAACAATTATCGAGGAGATGTTAAAAGTTATAAATGGCTTAGGATCACCAGCTAGAATGCTTAATGGTTTCATCAATGCGAGAGGATTGAAATGACTATTTTTAAGGTCGCAAAAACATCAGACCAATTTCAATTTCAAATTTTTTTTTTTCCTTCTAAACAGATGCCTTTTTGTCGTTGGTTCGTGACTTGTTTACATTATTAATTTAATCTTTGAATACGTGCGCCGTTATCCGAGAGATCCTTTAAAAATAGGCATTAAATAATGTTTAAACGTACTAGATTCTAAATTGTATGAGACTTTAGTAATGGTTAAAAGATATCTTTGTTTTATGAATTAATAGTAGCAATAAACATTAATTCATAACGAAAATGAAGTATACTAAACAAAATTTCACTTTTTTCCAGATCCAATTCGGAATGATGCTCGCTTACCTGATGTTCACTCTCACCATGGATTGCCGCATGCCGAAAGCGCTCACCTACTTCTTCCTCACCAACGTCGTCATCTTCATCTACCTGTTCAGTGACTTTTACAGAAAAACATACAAGAAGACGAAGAAAGTCGAATAAGTCATGCTGACGGTTTCCGGTGGCTCTTGACAGTCGACACAATAGTCGCGCACCATTTCTATATGATTTTACCTGAATTTTCACGGCGACTGCTGCTGCTGCTGTGTCGTTGAAAATCGATGGTTATACAAAATGTTGTTATTTATTTAGAAGTAACTTATCGCACAACAAGTTGTTCAGCTTTTGTAAATATTTTCTTATCTGTTTCGGATATATGTGTTTGATTCGCAGTGCGACAGCGAATATATCTATATATTTGTCCGAAGGTGAAAATTTATACGAAGATACATGACATAAGCAAAGGAAAATTTGTAGTTACTGACGCAGAATGATTTGGAAAACGTTTTACAGTGTTTTTTTTTATTGCAAGAGATTCATTTACAAGGAAAAAAAAACTTAGAAATATTTGTAAAAATTTTTATAAACATACTTTTTTTTACGAAGATATGTGTAATTAGAATTGTAAAGAGAAAGGGATTACAAATAGGCATCGACCGGACGAAAAGTGTCTCTACTCCTTCTAATGTGAATAGACGAGTGTTTATAACAAGGGAATTTTTCTATTGACCCGAAACGAATTCGCTTGATGCCTAATTGTTCCAATTAGTAAGAATCCTGGGCTCTTAAATTACATATAAGAATGTACAAGGAGAATTGTTATTATGTTATAACAGGAACTATTTATAAATTGTTTAGTTAAGTGATATAAAAGTGTGTATTTTATATGCGTAAGAAGTTTAGAAGCATTCGATAATTGTTTCTTTCATAAGAATAAAATGTTATATCTTAATTACATAATTTGTTTTTTAAATTCTTAACAGTTATTATTATTTTTTATTGATGTATTAAACACAACTCAGTTTACAACATTTTTAACGTTTTATATTTTTATTTTATAAAATATATTAACACAGATGTATATACATCAACTCGCAATTATACATCGCAACGGGGAAATCATATTTTTCAAAATTAAAAGCTATATTTTCGTTTAAAATACAACATTTCTAAATACCCGAAGAATATACGCGTATAACAACTAACTTGAAACAAAACTGCAAACAACTTCTTATATACCCGTGACATTCTTAATCGTATTCCGATGAAACGCGATGTCGACGTACCCGCTGTAACTCTTGGGACTACCACAATTCTTCGGTCCCCAAGACACGAGGCCCACTAATTTGCGATTAACTGCCAGCGGACCGCCTGAATCACCGCTGCAGGAACCGCGACCCATACTATCGCCCGCGCAAATGTTGTCCTGCGGTAGACCAGTCCAAGGGTCGTTACCGAAGATTTTTTGGCACTGCTCAACCGTAAGAACAGGTACAGCAACACTCTGCAGCTGGACCTTGAAGTTTGGTTTACCTGTACGACCCCAGCCGCTAACGATACCCCAGGTGCCAGGCTTTATCTGCTCGTCTTGCTGCGATAGTAAAGATTTTTGTTTTTTAGTGTGTTTTGTAATTTTTGCGGTCTTTAATAAGGATTATGAAATGAAGAGTTGGTAGTTGGTTGGAATTTTAGTTGAAGTAGAGATGCAAATATAGAGGAGGGTAGTTAAATGGTACTGAAAGGAAAAATCTATAAAACCCTTTAGGGATTTGGGAATCGGATTTTTTAAACGGGCCTGCTCTTTTTTAATATAGTACAAATAGAAATCAAATGTGACTCAATAAATTTTGATCGTCAGGGTAATGTTATTATTTTAAGATTTCACAGTATCAGAGATTAAGAGAATGAATATTTTAAACTGGATGAACGTCGAGAAAAATATGATGAAATTTTAAATAAATCTTTAGTTGTATGTTAGATGCTTCTGAATTATGACATTAGTTTTATGTTGTCATTAGAGAGGCAAGAGCAATTACTTCTATTTTACTAAAATCACACGACAAAATTTGACTAATTTGGATAAAAGAAAATTATTTTGACAATTTGCATTATTTTTCGGGAATTCTGTAAAAAGTAATTAGAGATCATCATGCACAATTTAATAGATGTATAGCTTAAACTTCCTTTGAAGGTTCGTGACACTTAAGTAATATACTCTCCTAGTACTTAATAAAACACGTCTAGATAAATAACTAATTATTCTTTCATAGTAATTTGTATTATTAAAAAATTACTGCAATTGTCAATTGACTTTTCTCGTCATTTCTGCCTGTATGATCGTTTTCCCTACAGTCTTTTTTTATGTAACCAAATTTCAATGCTTCAATGTTTGAAAGCTTCGAATCTTCCAATTTGTTAGACAGTATACTGTAACTTAAGCACTTCAAACTTATAAATGTACCCTTTATTATCGCAACGTAAGCTTTTGGTTAACAACGGCACTTTGACTAACTTATAACAAGATTTTGGTAACGTTAATCTTTCCATTTCAAACTTCAATAATCTGAGTACGAGACAAACATACTAACATACACACATTCACTATCAAACTAACAACTTAACTTTTGCATTAACTAACGTACCTCGACCATTTTGATGGGCTGTGCAAGATTGCTGAACTGAATTGGATCTATCAGTTCTATCATAGCGAGATCGAAGATGACCTTATTATCTGGTCTTATCTTGTAATTGTTGAGGCTGTACATAGCATTGACACGATGCAAAGAGCCACCTTCTTCCCCATATGACGTGCCTTCACGGATCCTCATGTTACTGGACCTGGGCGGAAGGCAATGCGCCGCTGTAAGCACCCAGCGTTCTCCAATTATGGCACCACCGCAAACGTGAAGGCCGTATGTCTCTACGGATATTTGGTACGGATAGGAATGAATGTCTGAGTTTTCGCCATAGAATATCGGACTGATCCGTGATGTTCCTGCTGGAAGTGGTTAGAAATTTTAGGTGATATTGTAAATGAGCTGTTATATTATGATAATATTTTTTTTTTATCCTGTCTAGTTTGGTCGAAGTCTTGACAAGCAACTAAAGAATCATTGACAAGTCTAAATAAAATTATTTAAAATGAAAATTGTGACTTGTTATAAAAATTATTTAGTTGCTACAGTATAGAAGGCAACAAAAGAAAGATTCCATTGATGGCAACAAGTAACGCAAAAACTACGACAGCGATTCGGAACATCTTGGTTGGATTACTGTTGATCGACTGTGGTTTGTTCACATATGAAAAAGCGTTTATATATTAAAGAAGAATATGCAATTATAGACTATAAACGAGCTTTGTCTTCACTTGAACAAGAACGTGATATGAAGTAAAAATAGGGTCAAAATCTAGAATAGAAACATTAAAATTTTATATTGTTGTGGCTGATAACATAATTTAAATTTATTAATAGTAAGACAATTATTAAGCACTTTTGTTTTGAAGAGCTATTGAGGTCATAAAAGAGAATGAAGTATAATGATAGAATCGTTTATATACATTTTTATATTACTATTTGATTACGTTATTATACGTGATGCATACTATAAATGATATTTTGATCATACATTTATACTTCAGATTAGAATTAATAACACTAATAATAATTACACCTATAGAAGTTATAAGTGATTTAAAAAATGTGATAACGCCCTAATCTGACCAATGCACGTCTCTTTCACACATTACATTAGATTTTATATATTGAAACAACAACCACAGCTTTGAAAGTTATTTTTAATTTTTTCTCCTACAGCTGATTTTACTTTTTGTCTAATAATTTCTACTTCATGGGATCCATTGGGCTCTAGTAACAATGATTGCAGAGTTTTTTTTAATATCTAGGTAAAATAGATATTCACAGAGATTTAATTAAGTCGATAGCTAAAAGTGTCAGAATAATCATACATAAATAAACATGAAATGGACAGAATAATCTTGAAGTTTTGATTCGTTTAAAAATATTGATTCCTCAAAAAGCGATAACCAATCAAAAAGAGCGTAAAAAATGGCTCAAATTATCAGGTAGAGAACAGGAGAAATGGACTATTTTCGTTCGCTGTCTTTGATTGCTTATAACTTATTAAAAAATTAATATTTTTAAACAAATCAAGGCTTAAATTAAAGCGAATTCTGTTAACTTTCTATTTATTTATATATGGTTATTAAGTCACTTTTAGCTACCATCTTATTTAGATTTTTCCAGTAACATATTTTTTCTACACATTTCGAAATACTCCTCTAACTTTGTTTCTAAAGCCCAATGGACAAAATTAAAACAGAGGTTGATTTGTTTAGCCCAAAAAATAATATCCTAAAGTTTTAGCTAAATCCATGATCTAGAATCCAAGCTCTCCTTGTGAGTATTAAGAATTGTTAAACCTCAAATTGTTTTTAATTTTTTTAAACAACACCTTATTATTATAGGTGTTCACAGCAGCTGATGGTAGAAATCTTGTTAATTGTTAGGCGATGGTGCTGATGGTCTTTACTACTAGTATATGGGTTTTAAATAAATAAACTTCTTTAAAACACCATTGATTATTATTTTAACGTTTCGAACACTTCATTTTATGCCCCTCATAAATAAGAAATAGTTATAGCCAATTTTTATGGTCTCCAACGCCATGCTTCCATAGCAATACATGTCACGTATGTTACCCATGCAAATAAAGTATAAAATTTTTAATACGGTTTTATTATGTGTATTAATAAAAATTTAAATAACTATAATTTTGTTTGGAATTCGCCTTCAGTTATGTAAAATAAAATAAAATTTTATCGTAATTACCATATACAACAAAGTAGTTTCTATAAATAACAACATTTATTTAGATATTTTTATAATTGTGTTACACTCATTATTAGTTATTAAATATTTTAGAAACGCTCTATAGTTCATATGACATTTATATTATTAATTATCCATTTAATTGATGGCTTTTTAGTCTCACGTAGAGAATCCTACAGTCAGGTAAAAGAATTTACATGATATTATAAAGCGTCAATCAAGAAATTTCTTTTTTTAGACGTATAACTCTTATCTGCGACATCAAAAGTTATGCCCAGAAAAACTGTAATTTTTACGAAAAACTCTTTCCCAAATTAACTTTTGACGGTAATCATAATTTTGTTTGCTCCATGTTCTAATGTAGAAAAAATAAGTTAAATAATTACTACTTTTATTACTGACTGTTTTAGACAACATATAGCATTAGTAAAAAATCACTGGGTTTTATTAATAATACTACGCTTAAACTGACGTTACTAGACTTTATTTATAAGCATCAGAAAACGCCGTTGAAAACTGAGCAAGATCTATTGCTTCGAGTCCGATACCACACCTTATTAGTAAGAATTTTCAGAACAGCTCAAATGTCTCCATAAATTGAATTTTTTATTTCAATAAGTTTTCTCGATCAATAAATTCCACAGATTTCATTTACAATCAATTTTTAAAACGAAAAACACACAAAAATTAGGATAAGCTATGATGATAAGTTATATTTGTGAAAATGCAAATTTGAATTTGGAAGTTTAAAAAATTGGGTATAGTGAAGTATTGGACAAATGCTACAGAATAAATTAAAAATTTTTCATTATAAAAAACAGTATATTTTATTGAGATTTATTATATTTTACATTCAATATCATTGCGAGTTACAAATAACTATTCATTGATCCCCTTAAACTCCTGCAATACTGTAGATCCACTTACGATGAATTCCAACGTTCACATAGGCACCTGGGAACCTTTTATCCACGCATCCTTCACCCCAGGATACTACTCCAGCCAAACGTCCATCGATCATTAAGGGTCCGCCTGAGTCGCCCTGGCAACTATCACGGAGGCCCAAACCCACGTAGCCACCACAAAAGTTGTCCTTAGGAACATTGTACTTGATAGCGTCATAGTAGCGTTGGCAGTCTTTCAAACTTATCAGTGGTACAGCAACGCTCTGAAGCTGACCGGTGTAGGGCTTTTTTTCGGTATCGCCCCAACCGCTAACAATGCCCCACATGCCCGTTCGTACTTGGTAGTCTAGCTGTGAACGATAACAAAGTTAAATTTAGAAATTTTTTTAGAAAAGATTAATTACTCTATTCTATAAAGTAGATATATTTTTCTTTCTATAAAAATGTTATTGTAATTGAACATATAAAAAGAAATAATTTAAATTAGTATAGAATGGTAACTATATAATCAAGATATCAAAAAACAGCTTTGAACTACTTGGATATATATGACAGAATACCTTATCAATGTAAACCAATTTTTCCCTAATCCAAATATCAACAACATTTTTCAATTGCAACTTTGCACTTTGATAATGACTACTCCCTTATACCAACTTACCCTAACCATTACAGCAGGTTTACGAATCCTATCGAACTTAATCGGCTCCGACAGTTCCAGCAGAGCAATATCAAAATTCCGTAGCCCATCAATCTCACTCGCGTGGTAATCTCCGTGCACGTATTTCTTAGCAACAGGATGTATAGTACCACCTTGTAACACGTACGACGAACCCGAGCGTACCTGCATCGCGGAAGGTTTTATACAATGGGCAGCTGTGAGCACCCAAGACTCAGCGATTATGGTACCACCACACCTACCACTCTCGGATTCCACACCTACTTGGGAAGGGTACGTCTCGATTGAACTGTACTCGCCCCCGTATATAGGTGGATACGGTACCGCTGCTGTTTTGAGGAATGAATAAGTGATGTAAGTTTTTTTGTAAGATGGTGATAGGGTTTATATAGGGTTTCTTACCATTAGTGGCGGCAAGAGCTGCAAAAATTATGTTGGCAGTGGAGAACATCTTGAGTGGATTACTGTGGATAGACTACGATATTGTTGGCAATGGTAGCCTATTTATATGTTAAAGAAATGCGTGTAATTATAAATAGTTTAAAGAGCTATAAAGTAACATTGTCACTATTAAAAGAAAGAAGGTGTAACATTGTAAAAATTAGTTTAGAATCTAGCGATAAGAAATGATAATGAAACTTAATATTTCTATGTTAATGGCACATTGTGCAATAAGAGACGAAAGTGAGCTAAAAATACTTCTCTTAAGTCTGAAATAGATGTTGTTCCAGTGTTATACATACGGTATTTTTTTTAAACGAGAGCATAATAGCGTCTTATGTATACATAGAAGTTGTGCACCACACAGTTAATGAATGTTACTCCCTGCTACAAGGGTGAATGTAAAAAAATTTGTTTTTCTACACGCAGTTATCTAAATTTCCTTGTATAATATGACGATTAGAATCATTAAATCCGTAACTCGCTACTAATCTAATTTTGTATAGATAAAATAATTTATAAATTGCTTATAGAGATGCTACATAAAAAGACAACTTTGCTCTTGCAGAATCTAGAAATAATTTGTATAATATTCGACGCAGTAATTAAATATATTTTATGATATTCATAATATTAGTATTCTATATTCAATTGCAAAATAAAATTTTGAAAATTCGATTATCCATTCTGACAAAAAATCTTGTTTTACTTGAAGTATCATATTACGCAAACAACAACTTGCAACCGATTTTGCATATATTTATGGTAAGATCCCATGAAATGTCCCATTTCAAAGAAACCTCAGTAATTCGACACACTCCAGCCATCGTAATGGATTAACGTCGTAAGTCTTATCATCTCAATCGGTTTGCCAGTTTCAAAAGTACAATATCGTAAACAGACACACTGCATAATTTCAAACTCGATCATCTTTACGACTTGGTACACTTGCTGCTTGGTACCTTACTGTTTTAATGACAAGCCAGTATAAACTTTTGAAACTTTAGCGTTCTGAGAACAATAAACTGCTGTCAGTATTCTATGATAGTGGACGGTGGAACAACTGATACTCAAGATACATATATTTTAAGTTGATCTATCAATAAGTGATTTAGACAGAGTGAGTAATAGTTATAATTCTTTAAAGCTACTTTGAGATCTAGCAAATTATTTCTTTTAATTGTTCAAAAATAGTTTAATATTTTACGATAAAATTAAATTATAAGATATGCCATACCATAAGTGTAGCTTTAATAACACTATAGTACAGCACGAAATCACTCGAGACTAAAAGTGGCGTTTCCAACTATAGATTTGCCAACATCAAGTAACAATACACAAATATAGAACCTTTCAAAAAGGCTATCAATCAATTATGGTTACAAAAAAATACGAAATGTCCTTGAAAAATAATAACAAATTCCGAAACACAAAAAAAATAACCGTGACTACTATTAATAGTAGTAAATAACGCATCATATAATTAATGATTGTTTTATATTATTAATAGTTAATAAATTAATATTTCTAAGTTAAACATCTTGTTGTGTATATAACATCTATTATACCTGACTACAAGTATTAATAATAATTTTATTAAATATTAATAATGATAAAACAATGATATCTGGTGCAATTTCCTTAAACTTCTGAATTTAATGAATAATTCTTAAAATATACAAATGGTAGCCAATATGGTGTCAAGAAACATACGCTAAATTAATAGATCATCCGTCCATTTTATTTCACAGTATGAATACATCTATGATAAAGTACAAAATGTTTTGTAGACAAAAATTATTTTCATTAATTTTGAAAAATACGACCATAACAAATACACACATTTCATCTATTGTGCGCAATTAAATATGCATAATGACTCGGATCAAAAGTATTTTTATCAATCAAAATACAATGTCAAAATTATACAGAATACCAAAATTTTTAAAAAATCTGACAATGTAGATATAAAGAAATAAGTTAATACCGATACAACAGAAAATTGTGAATTTCAGTTACAATGAAATTTGAACAAAATCAATATATACTTTCTAATTCTACCTATTCATTACAAAATCAGCCTGGCATTAAAAAGTCTATTTGAAAAATGTAATACCCCTGGATAATTCGTTTAACAATTTAATATTCATTTATAAAATGCACATCATAAACATCATCCAATCTGGTCTAGTATAACAGGTTAAACTTTTAATAAACGAATTCAAAAAATTGTATTTCTTACCCTACTTAGGTTTTTCAAGGGGATTAATGTTCATAGTTCTTAAAAAGTTTTAACAATAGATATATATATTACTTCATATAATAAACAAAATTAAAAAAGAAATAAAAAATACGCTTAAAACTTAAAATATGACGATTGTCGATGTAATCTACGATGTATTATTATATAGCCTTTTAATTTAACAAAAAAAAAAACATTTAATGTTGTCTTCACATCACGTTATGATTAAGTCTAAAATTATTATTATATTACTTTTAATTGACCCGTTTGACGCGGTTCCACGTACGCTATATGCATATGAATTAACTTACACTAATTCGACTCTCTCAATATCATTTGGTTAAACGATAGTTCTCAAAATCAGCGTCTCGTGTCTTAAATATTATCTACTCTACGCCTACGTATATTATGTATATATTTATAGTATAAACATCGTGATGTTTAAAAATTATACAACTAATGCAAGACGGTAACTAGAAACCGTTTTATCCTCATTAAATCATGGAAGCATGTCTTTATATATCAGTTGTGAGTCGAGGCAATTCGATATCGCACGCTAAGTGCTCTCTCCTCTCCCCTCTCTCTCTCTCATATATTCGCACGTGTATCGTAGAAAAAAACAAAATTTACAAAGTGATCAATAACAATGTGCCCAAGAAACCTAACTATCTACACATGATTTATTCGTGTTTGTTTTCATTGGTTGCCGAAACAAATGTTCAGATTACAGATTCTATATAGGTATGTATATATAATGCTTTGCTCTATCGCAGTATATGGGGGGGAAAGTCAATCGCGACCTTACCGATGTCTCGCTCTCACACGCATACACACGGACAAGATTTCCTACGGGACCTAGAATTTGTGATATCAAGAGGAATCTGTTGTACGCATTATTAATTAGAGCATTGCACTGAGATCACAATTTCTTTGTCGATTTCAAAAAGTTAAAATGCTCAAAACTTACATCTATATAATATACTAAGATCATATTAAAGTTTTTCGAACAGTATATATATAAGTATACCTTTTTAGATAAGACAGCGGCATTCCACGAATAATATTTTTCACAAGCTCTAAACAATAATATTAAGGCATTCCAATTGACATGAAAAATTCAAACCACCGTAGCCATCCTACCGTTTACATATACGCATATAATATTTATATATATATATAGTCATCACTCTACAATCTTCTATTTACAGAAAGTCAGTAGCACGTTCCTCTACTCAGAATCACTTGCACTCTCAGAAAAAAAATCATAATCACGCAACTGACAGCAGAGCACACTTTTTTAGGCCACCTTCGCCTTTCCATTCTGCACCTTTCCATTGGATACCGAGGTGCCATTTCGCGCGTAACCGTTCGACACCTTGCCATTTTGTATAGCACCGTTGGTAGCTTTGCCATTGGCGATTTTTCCAGCTGACTTGTTCTCGTCGTCGTCCTTTTTGTCCTTGGCAGCAACGTCAGCCGTGTAGGCCTTGTTGTAGAACTCGGAGAAGAGGAAATAGAAGAATATGGCGTTGGGAAGGATGAAGATCAGTGACCACTTGGGGTAATCGCAGTCGTAGAAGAGGAGCTGGAAGCTGTGCAAGAACGCCAGGCAGAATTGACCCTGAAAAAAGAATGGATTTGAATTAACGTGTCTAATACTGGGTTGATTATTCGTTATGTCGTGATGATTGGTTAAAAAATATATAGGAAAATTATTAAAAAGTTTTGCGTTTACAATTTTATCTTATATAATCTCGTTGGAGGTTTCAAAATCTAGAAATGTTTTGAAAAATTTATTCAAAATTTTTTCAATGGGAAATTTTTTACAAATTATGATAATCATCTGAGTTTCTACATTCTTTGATAGTTTTACGAGCCAAAGCGATCATTTTTACAAGATTGTTTGCAGCATTTATTACATTTCTTTCTTGGAAATCATGCTTAAATTTATTCATCGTTGCATACCTTTGACTGATCTTGCTAGACTATATCTACATTCAATAATCTATAGTCAATTTCGTCTAATTTTACGAATATTTTCAAGGAATATTATGAAATATTAGCTAATATTATCCAATTATGTAATTTCTTCTTGTCCGTAAATCTTACCGAAATATGACTTGAAGCAAATTTTTTACGACAGCGCTTATTTTTTATGCTACGTAAAATAATAAACTTGATTGAGCAATACATGACAGAGGATTACAATTTAAAGTTATTCTAAGTAATTTTTTTTACATTATGCAATGACACCGGAACATTTGAATTAAGTAACGACAAATTATATCCCATTTGTAATTCTTATAAAACTATTTCATGTAATCAAATGTCAAAGGCGTCAATCGTTCTAACGATACCAATGTTATCGTAACTTTATATCAAATAATTATACTAGTAAAAAAAAATATCTTATTAAATTAAAAATTAAACTTGTAAAAACCATTCGATCGTAAACATTCACATGATCGATATAAACTAATGCAATTTACCATCTGCAGCGTCGTGATATATTTCTTCCACCACAGGTACTTGTGGAACTGGGGCCCACAGGCAGCGAGCATGTAATACGTGTACATGATAATGTGAACAAAGCTGTTGATGACACCTGAAAATAGACGCACGTGTAAACGTCAAAAACAATATTGTCGCAGAGTCATGATTTCACCGCGGGAGGAGAGGAAAGCGCGGGTGCGCGGAAAATCCATCCTGCGCGCGAGCACCACATAGACAATGACGCGCACGCGATAATCTCTGTGACATAAATGATTGTGGGGGACGCGTTCTCGAGAATGCCCAAATGACTCTTATGTCATGGCTTATGTGCTACCGGTGGCAAGTGCAATTGCAATCGACCGCGCTTTCCTATTTCGTTGATGATGAACTGGCGGTTTACTTTTCATGGTTTTAGCGTGGATGACTTTTCTTTGGACTTTTACTTTTACCGAATAGTTTTGAAACTGGTTTGGATTGTACAGAATTTTTTAATTTCGTGAATAATAAAAAAGAGTAATAAAAGTGGCCGAGAACATGAATAAATCAACGTTTAGGACATTAAAAAATGAAATAATAATAAATGTGTTGTTCTGATAAGTAGCTAAATTTATCGTTTGAATTCATTAAATAAAAATAAAATAAAAAAAACCAGTTCTAAGATGCTTATCAGGCGTAGAACAGCAGCACCTCGACAACAATTCGAAAACCAGTATTTCGACGGTACTTAACACAGGAAAAGAAAGACATCTGCTTACCTATGAACGTGCCATGGCCACCTGGATAATATTTCGCTGCGCCCCATGAGATCATTGGCATCACAGTGTGATGATACATGTGCAGGAACGTGATTTGCTTATCCTTCTTGCGTAGCACGAAGAAAACCGTGTCGAGAAGTTCGGTAAGCTTCGCCAGGAAGTAGATGTACACGCCTCGAGCGACCTGAAAAATTGATATATCGTGAATTAATATATGAAGTTTCAATTTGGATAATTTTTTTTTTTCTTTTATTCGTATTTTATTTTGATGTGAGATACGATACGCATGTAATAAGATAATTGCTCTTTAAGTAGATAGATACTATCAAATTTTTGTTGCTCTTAGAGGAAGCTTTGTATTTTATATTATATGGTGTGAATTTATTCATTCATCTTAAATTATTTATTATAATATCTAATTGATGAATAAAGTAATATAATAAATAAGATTTGTATTGTTTCTTAACAAGTAAGATGACAAATGGTTATTCCATGAAAGAATATTTATAACCAGTTATATATAAATCAAAATTCGGTGCAAACTGGTACTTTTTAAAATTCTAGCATACCTCAGAATTACACCGAACAATATATCAAGTTTTAATTATATACATATATATTCCAAGTAAAACCTCATACCCTGAGCGCATTAGGAGAATTGGAGAAGTCAACAGGTTCGCATTTCCAGCTATAATGCCTGAGCCAAGCACCATCGAGGCCCTCGTAGAACAGCCAGTAGCTGAGGATCACTTGGAAGAAGTTATAAGCGACTAGAGTTTTTTGCAGCACGAAAGGCTTGCGATTGGCCATGTAACGCGGTCCCCATGATAGGACGAAGTACAGGTAAACAGCCATTAAAGCCATGCCAGGAATGGGCGATGCCAGCAGGAACCAATTTCGCGTTCTGGGATCTGTTACATGAAAATATCATTATTAGTCGGATAAAAGATAAATAAAACAAGAAATATGTGTTTTTTTTTTATATTTTTGGCACTTTTCCTCGTTTTTAACCGTAGCAAACCAGGGTTCGAGTTTTGGTTTGCCAATTAAGTTATAGTGAGGAATTGTGCTGTCTCAGCTTGGATTCTTCCAGTGGAGTCAGCAGGGATTTGTCATATTCGTCATTAACGCGCGAGCTATATAGCTATGTACCGGCGTGTTTGAAAATGAAATTCACTTCCAGGTAATTTCATTCCAGAAGGTTTCGTTCAAAGAACTCGAGAGGAAGTTTACTAATAGTAGCGGATTTAACGTTAAATTAATTTATATCAAACTAGATATTTAAACTTGATAGAATAAGTAAAGAATATTTTGTTATTGAAATGGCAGTGTGTTTTTTCAAATATTTATAATCAAATAGTAAGAATTTATTTTTTTTTTTTTTTGTTTTTCTATAGAATTTCCTATTCAACCAAAGAAGCATTTTTCTGGCCCATATACATCTTCTTGATCTTTCCCACACGCATAAAAAAATGTTATGTGTATAATACATTTCGCGCTTAAAACTATTTATTGGTATAATAATTTACTTATTGCACTGGCCAAAATAGATTTAGGAATAATAGAAGCAACCTTTTATTCACGCGGTTCTATAAAATCTTATAGACACTACTTTAATTACCATCCCATTAAAATTTGATAACCCCCTTGTCACGTTCCAAAAGAAAAATATATGTATACAGGTTTTAAATTATTAACTTAATACTTGATTCCATTTATCGCAAATTTTGTAGCAATTCTGTTTTTTTTTTAATTGGCAATTACCATCTCGATATTAATGTATATAACTCATCTTCTGTAAACGGCATCTTACCCATTTAATATTAATAAATAAAAATAAATACTCACCCGACAGCTCCCAGAACACCTTATGATAGAACTTAACGACCGTGTTGTTGGTGATACTGGTCGCCATATCGCTGGCGGGTAAACTGCTGGCGTTCATTGATAATTCGGCTGCAAGTAAATCCGACAACATCCATGAATAATCGCTCGCTAATTCCTCCATCTTACTACCATAACCATCCATTCGTCTATACACTTTTAACCCTTTTTCCCCCTCACAAATTCAACTATATATATTATTATATACAACAAAGTTAATAACAAAACGCGCACGCGTATATATATACGATTGAAGAAGCACCGTACGATGAACTTCCGGGTATACACTGCTTCTCTCTTCCGGGCCGTACAAACGCGCGTATATAGCGAAAAGAGAACGAGGATAAAAAGGGAAATGCTCGCGCGCGCGCACTCGTGCTCGTGTGCAAAGGAAAAGTAGCCGAGCAACGCGAGCGAACGAACTGGCGCCGGGCGGAGGACTGAACCGTTGTCCGCTGCACACTCCGCAAGCGTCTTCGTGCAACTCCTTGCGATGTGTGTATATGTATGTGAGTAGCTCTCATTACTGAGATCAGCCGAGCGAGGATCAATGTATAAGAGTATATGTGTGTGGGGGGTAAGGTATATAGTGTCGACGGACGGAGGTGAGATTGATGAATGTTTGTTTGTCTATATCAACGCCTTTATATTGTGAATATACATATAATGGTTATATCGAAGGGTTGTTTTTAGGTGTGATGATGAGGATTTATGTATAAAACTATGGTTCATTGACTGTGACATATTTTATATACTGCAATTTATAGTATAACACGGTTATTCAATGGGACAGTTATGCGCTAGATAGGAAGATATTCTCATGCATGGGTTACGCGCGGGTGCACTTATATATCTGCCGCAGAGCTAATGTATGTTTATTCTATACCGCTAATTATTTCGATAAGGTCATGTTAAACTGTATATATAGACGTCTTTGAGAAATAATGCGATATTGGAAGATATACACTTATGTATGGCTGTATGTATGTGTGTGTGCGTTTGAAAAGTGAAGTATACCGGGAGCTCGTAATGCTAATAGCTTCATTAGGCGTGCAAATTATTTTGACTTTGGACTCTTTGAACTAAATTACGAGAAGGAAATTGAACGAACGATAGTGGCCGCGGAAATGTAGAGCGATTATTGTTTAAAGTTATTCAATCTTTCAATATATATCTGTATAACTATTCAAACTTTACAAATCAATTCTGTGGTTCCCCGAAATAATCGAATAAATCCACTGTTATTGAAAATTGAGATAACCCTGGATTTTGTATCTTTAAATAGGCCTTTTTCAGTTACCACTTTCAGCAGTAGCAAAAATATGGCCGTAAAACTACAATTCACCCGAAATGTAACTAGAAAAGTCCATTTTTCAAATTTTCTGCCCGAAATAACCGGATAAGTCCATACTATTTTGAGTCCTTACTCGTTTTTAATGCATCAGAAAATGTATAATCTGTGAAACCAGCGTGAAAATACGTGTTTTGAATGTGTCAATTGACTAGTCAAGTATCGCGACTCATCTCGTTTCTCCCGATCTTACATATAAGTTTGAA
>JAYJLV010058008.1:0-18127 GCA_036873485.1 Torymus texanus
GCTCGTCGACATGACTGAATCGCTCTGACGTGGATCTAGCGACCTCGTTTAACCTGGATTCTAATCCCATCATATGCCTAAACATGAACTCATACATTCGTGACATCTTGGCATCGCTATCCCAATTGTTGAACCTTGACATTTCTTCCGAGGCTCTTGCTTCCTGCTGGTGTTGCTGCAGCACTATCGACGCTCTCATCCCCGAGACCGCTGCTGCCTGCTGATAATGTTGCGGCACTGTCGAGCCGTTAGGAAAGCAGCAGTCTAAACAATGGATTGGAGCAGGAGAAAGTGCGACAAAAAAGCCAAAACAGTTCCATCTGCCGAAAAAGTTATGGCAACGGTCTTCTGGGATTCTCGTGGTGTAGTGCTCATAGACTACTTGGAAAAAGGCAAAACTGTCACCGGGGCCTACTACTCTTCACTACTGAACAAATTGAATGATGCAATCAAAGTTTAACGTCCCCATCTGGCAAAAAAGAAGGTGCTGTTCCACCATGACAATGCACCTACGCACACGTCTCGCGTTGTTGCAGCAAAACTAGAGGAACTTCGATTCCAAGTGCTTCCCCATGCCCCGTACTCACCAGATTTGGCTCCTAGTGATTTTTTTCTTTATCCCAACTTGAAGAAATGGCTAGGGGGTGAAGATTTACTTCGAATGAAGAGGGTGAAGCTGAAATGAACGCTTATTTTGCAGACTTGGACGCATCTTATTATTCCGAAGGTATTCAAAAGTTGGAACATCATTGGTCTAAATGTATTGCTTTGCAAGAAGATTACGTATAGAAATAAAAAAAATGGCTCAAAAATCTTGCGTTTTCTTTAACAGGCCGAGAACTTTTCGAACTACCCTCGTATTCATGGAGTTTAGGAGTGACATGGACTCAAGAGTGAACGAGCGTTTGTAGGCTTCTGTGCGCGGCGTGTGCGGTACAAAAGGTTGAGGCGGGCGCCTTTCGGACCAGCGTACAGTAATATCGACGAGCTGGCGGCGGCGGAATCGATCAGCTAAGTAGGGCGGGGCATCATTCGCAACCACCGAATAGGCCAGGGCGCAAATGAAGAACTCGCGGCGCCTAAGGGCGGAGAGCCAATGCAGGCTGAGCAGCTGGTGTGTGAGGTGAGCCAGGCATGGAAGGCGGCCGACAACGAAACGCATACAGGCCTTAAGGGTTACCTGGACGCGCGTGTCGTTGAGGTGATAGTAGACCACACACGCGTAGACGCACGCCGAAAAACCAGGCTCTCCACTAAGCATCTCCTTAGGGACCTCGAAAGAGAGCGACGATGGAAGCGCAGAGTGCGTAGGGCACTGCGTACGCTGCGAGTTATCTCACGAGTGTGTAGCCTCCAATCGAGCGTGGGCGAGATTATAACGCCAAGGTTCCGTGCTTCGAAGACGTAAGGGAGCGGATGACCGTCGATTATGACTCTCGGTAGGCGTGGTGAGGTCCAGTCTAGCGGTGTAAAGCTCGCTCCCTAAGATCATGACTTTCGTCTTGACGTGGTTTAGTTGCAGGCCATTTTCCCTGTCCCAATCGGCGATAGCCTGAGCATCAGTGGAGGCGCGTGCGCGGGAAGTGAAGATAGACCTCTATATCGTCTGCATAGATCATCACCCGAGCAAAAGACAGTGCCGCGGGAAGATCGTTTATATATATGGCTAACAGCAACGGACCCAGCATACTGTCTTGCGGGACGCCAGACGGCGCTCGAAGTCAGTCGGAGATGGAGCCGCCATCGTCGATGACCGCCTGCAGGCGATCGGATGGGTAGCTGAAGAACCACCGCAGCGCATGGTCGGATATATTAAGGGCCCTTAACTTTGCGAGGAGGCGTGCATGAGGGATCGAGTTAAAAGCCTTCGAGAAGTAAAATAGGATGAGGATGGTGAGCATCCTAGCATCGATGGCTTGTCTCACATCCTCGACCACGCCTAGCAGAGCAGTCTGAGTGTTGTGACCTCGTCGAAATCCGGCCTGGCGTTGATGGAGAAGGCAATGTACCTCAAGGTAGCCATATAGCTGGTCATGAACCAAGCGCTCAAAAACGTTGGAGCACTCAGAAAGAAGCGCAATAGGCCTTGTATCGGATGGAAGTCGCGGGGTTTTGGTCTTTGCTAGCGGCCATACTAGAGCTTTTTCCACTCCGATGGAAAATCGGCATTGATGATCGACGAGTTCAGGAGGGAGGTAAAATTGGCGAGTGCTGTTACCGGGGTGAGCCGAATCATGCTGGTAGAGATGCTGACCAGGCTGGAGGCTTTGGAGACATAATCAGATTCAGTGATCGGCGGATGGTGGGTGAATACTTCGTCCTCCTCGCGGCGAACGGCTCACGCTCGCTCTCTGGTCCGCTGTAGTGCGGTGACGAGGCGGAGATGGGAAAGGCAGGCAGATAGGTTCTATCTTCTCGGGATCTGGTCTCATGCCGTCTCGGTTTACCAAGACTCCCGGATACTTCACCTCCGGCTTGCAAAACACGCATTTTCGACGGTTCACGGTTAAGCCCGTGCTTACCAGGCGCTCTAGCACCATTGACAGGTATTTGTTGTGTTCTTCGTACGTTTCGGTGACGATAATAATGTCATCTAAGTACGAGTACACATAGGGCTCTAGTTCTGGCCCTATCACCTGGACGATGAGACGCTGAACGGTGGCGGGTGCATAGGCTATGCCGTACGGCATCCTTGTGAACTGGTATAAACCCATGCTTTGCACCGAGTACGCCGTTGTTGGCCTTGATTCCTTCACTAAGGGGACTGGTGGTACGCGTTTTCGAGGTCCAAGGTAGAGATAAACTTGGTTTTGCGTAGCTTCCGCTAGATGTCCTGCATGTACGGCAGGAGGTACGCATCTGGCTGTGTCGCTGCGTTCACCTTGCGGACGTCTATCCAGAAGCGCAGTCAATCTAAGTCCTTACGTGTCATGACCACAGGGCTAGACCAGCCGCTGTTTGAGGATCCGATCACCCCTTTATGGAACATGTCACAGACTTGTAGCTGCATTTCCTCTAACGTTTCATCCGAAACTGGATAGTAGCGCTGTTCGATTGGCCGGGTAGTACCTACATCTATGATGTGTCCTACCCCCACGGTGCACCCTAGCCCGTGTGTCTGGGCGCTGGGGCCTCGGTGTACCAAATCTTGCAGCTCTTGGCGCTGACTCTCGATGGCGTCTGCCAGGCCGATCGCCGCCAAGGCCGTTTCAGTGATGTCATGGCTAGCGACTTCAAGCCCGGCAGGGTTTTGCGTCCTTGCAATATAGCCGGTCTGTATCCGGGTCCAATACGGCTTTAAAGGCTCGTACAAAGTTGACCCCGAGATAACAGTCCTCGTCGAGCTGGAGCATGATGGCTATGCGCAGGTCTCTCGTAAGGCCAGCTACTGTAAACAGCAATATTACGTGCCCCAGCATCGAACTCGTACGGTCATCTGCCAGTCGCACTTGGCCAGATTTGGCCGCCTCGAACATACGACCGAGGGAGGCGGCAAGTTGCGCTCCTACGGTGCCCATCACCATGGCGGAAGCTCCGTGTCGTAGAAGGCCCTAATTGGGAACTCTTCTACTGCGACTTGCAGCCACCACCTTATTTCTCGCTCTAGAGAAGGTGGAGGGTCATGCTTGAGGTCGGTCTCGCCGTCTGTCGGGAGGAGCCGATCAAGGTCGGTATCACCTTCCTGTACTGCCCTCTCTCCGTCCTCAGGAGCGGGGGATGGTGTCGAAGACTGGGCTGTTTCGTTAGCGGGAGCGAGAACGACCTCGTCTACTCGTTCCGCGTCCCATTTCCCGAACGGTTAGGGCAGTACTTATATAAATAACCAAGCAGCCCGCACTTACCGCATTTCAGCGGTTTTGTCGGCTCAAAGGGCAACCGTTTTGGACTGTTCCATCAAGGAAGGGTTCTCGCACCCCTCTGCTCGAAAGTCTTCGTCCTTGGGTTTTGGCGATCCGCCCGCGCTACCTTGCTTTTTAGAGAAATACCTTCCTCCCCCGTTCTCGGGGACTTCGGAGATTCTTCTACCTTGGAGGACGTTACGGCCTTACGGTTACGCTCTTCTGTCTCAAGCCACTTTCTAATAAGCGGCTCAAGGTCCGGGACGGACGTCTCTTCCTTCGTGACGCTGCCTATCTTTGGTTTAGGCGTTCTTCCTTCGGAGGGGGGTTTCTACGCCATCTCGGGCAGTAGCGTGGACTCGGGTGAGGGCGGAGGCCTATACGTCTTCGTTATATTCCATCCTTTGTTCGGCCTCTACTGCTACGTCGAGCAGGTCTTCGGTCGAGTAAACCTCAGTTCGCTGTACCATCGCTTGGATCTGAGGCTTTAAATTCCGATGCAACCGATCTAGTTGGTGTTCGGCGCTCGGAGGGGGCGATAATTTTCTCATAATCGCCACGAGGCACGTTATGTAGTCCTTCACGGGCACGTCCGCTCCTTGTGTCCGATTGTTAGCCTCCGACATCAGCCTCTGCTGGTACCGGTGGCTAGTTCCGTACCAGCGTCTGGCGGCGGGCAAAAAGTCTGTTCAGCACTTGTGCTTCTCGTCCCTGTATCAGGCTGCTGCGGTGTCCGTGAATAATTCGGACAGAGATAACAGAAACTCTTCTTCCGTGAGGTTCGCCAAGATTCGACAATCCTCCAGCCTAGCTAGGAACACGTCGATGCTCTGACTTTTGGCTCCAGAGAATCGGATTTACTATTTCCTCACGACTTGGCCAATATCTCGGTTCGAGGAATTCCACCTGGAGGACTGTGAATCCCTAGTTGGGAACGAGCTGCCCGGACAATAGCTTGTAGTCTCATGTGTGTACTCTCTCCCTACACCCAGTCTGAGTGTACCGTGGGGAGGCCAGACTGTGTCTGCAGCCGGGTTGGCCGTCGACTAGGCTCGAGAGGGCTGGAGGATGGGTCTCCTCCCTCTATCGTGATGGTGTCTTGGAATCGGACGTCCGACGTGGACTGCCTTCTTGGTTCGAGCCTAGTACTGGACGCGCTTACTCGTGTAAACTCGTGCACTTGGTGGTGCAGCGAGTTCACCTTTTCAATCAGCTGAACTAGCAGCACGCTCAGCTTTCGAGGCGTGGCAAATTCTCTACCGTCTTCTGAGATGAGTCGCGGCCATGCATTCAGAGCTGTCGAGGTGCCGAGTCACCCGTAGGCTCGTAGTTTTTGAGATATTAGAAAAAACAGTTTTTGGGGGTAAGTCACCCCTTGCAATGAATTTTCTCAAAAATCCAAAAACACGTGATCTTTAGTTTTCAATTTCCTTTATAACAGTACAATTTTCAATTAAATTCAGAAACTTTGTTAATTTTTGTACCATAAGAAAGTTGTAAAAAATCACATTTACCCCATGAAAACGTTAAAGGTTGCAACCCACTAACGTTTAAGTCATGTCCACGTGAGCGCCTTTTTATAAGAAATAAACGGAGATTTGTTTTATCAAAATATTTCAATTCGTTCTTAAGATATGAAAAAAACTGTTTTTGGGGGAAAATTTTAAGGGTTGTTTTCACCCCTAAAACCGACGTATTAGCACCTAAAAAATACGTGTCTAATATTTTTTTATGTACTTTAACATATCACAAAATGAAGGAAATCGGTGAGGTCGGCCTCGGGTAGTTTCCTTGTAAGTCTAATTTTGTAATAAAAGTATATGCTCGCTCCCCGCTTCTTTGTAAAAAATCTACTAGATCGATGCCATACATACTTAAAACCAATACATTTGGCATACTTTCTTAAATTTCTAAATTCATTATATTTTTCTCTGGTCAAATAATAATTGATAAAAATATTTGTCTGGCTTCGATTTTTGATAGAGATCTCACGAAGAAGGGAGGGATTTATGTCCGCAAGTAAGAAACTTGTGAACTTTCTTTTCTCTTTAAAAATTTGTTCTCCTAGCTCACTACTGGATAATCTAACATGCAATGAGAGCGCACTTCTCGGACCATCAATGGTAGTACGTGAAAAAGTATTCACTTCGCTGAGATAAAGAAGGCCAGCGGCACACAGTGGTCCAAAACATACGACACGTGGAAAAATTACCTTTTAGGATGAACCATTGAATGGATTTGAAATGTTATTTTTTGCAAAATACTCTTGAAGTAATTTGTAATCGATTCCTCGAGCTATATTTTCAAATTCGGAAACTCCCTGTTATCTATAGAGGTTCAAATATCGTAAAAAATGAAAAATTGACATTTTTTCACTTTTTTTTAATTTTTAGACACATCTCACAATTTTAAACGTTAATTCCTATAGTTCTCATTTTTTTTTAACTGTATAAAGTATTAAAAAATGCGATGAAAAATGACATTTTTCGAGTTTACTTTTTATCATTTATTTAATAAATAAGCTTTTTAATTTTTACATTATGTGCTATTTGTATCTTTCATGATATATGAAAGATATACAACAAAATTTTTATTTTTTTTTTATTTACAAAAATTCAATAACATACATAAGAAAATATAATATAACATTTCAATACAAAGAATTATCACAAAATGAATGAAAAAATCCTCGATTACATCTTATAATTATTATTTCGTAACATTAAAAATTCATAGCTATATTCTGTTTTATTTACATCACTTGACATTCTTTCATATCGTGTATACCCTAATCTGAATATTTTTTCCTAAAAAATAGGATTTAGAAAGTTTATCAATTTTCGTAATAGATTAAATATGAAAAAAGCACTTTTTATGGCTTATTTAGTTAATACATTTACGAATGAGATAATTTAATAAAAAATAACAAGATTTATTATCCATTAAAATATGTGCGCAGTGCATTCGATTTCTCTTGTTTTTTTAACACTTATGAGTAACTCTTACATATATAGCGTATACTTATTTACTGTTTATGTTTTTTCGGGTCATTGAGTCAAAGGTGAGTATTATAGTGAGCAGCGTTCATGAATCAATTATGTGTGTTAGTGGAATGTCAACATTCGAAAGTGATACATCAAATGTATAGTACCTATATAATAATAAGTGGACAAGAAAGTATTAATGCACAATGATTTTCATATGTTTACTAAAAGAGTTGTTTTTCTTATGAATAGAAATAGTGTTTTTACATAAAATGTTATATTTGTGAACTTACAAGTGAGTGCGTGTAATATATTTAATAAAGATTTGTTTGGGGTGTATATAAAATTACCATTCGATAAAAAGAATGCAGAATCTCTCTTAGATTGGATAGATACGAAATATCCACTAAATGAACATGCACGTGAAGAAACAAAAAATAAGTTAACAAGAATTTTTATACCTATTGTTGGTAGAACATTAAAAAATTATTTCTACAATTACGAAACTGCCTTGAAAAAAAATGCTTCGTGGTTATTACAGCCTTTTACTATTTCATCATTGGACATTAGAAATAAAAAGAGAAAATCCTATAGTGAATGTTCTGCACGAACAAAAAAACAAAGAATTGCAGAGATTATTAGCGAAGTTCCTGACCTTGAACCTATCACATACAATCCAAATGCTATAACCACAATAGCTATTTCTAGTACAAGTAAAGCAACTGTAAAAGATGTACAAATTGAATGCAAAAATACAAGTAGATATATACATTCATATCGTGAAAGTCTTGCTATTTTTCTCGACACCAACTTAACTCGGGATCAGTATAAAATTCTATATGAGAAAAGTAATCAAGCTAATCTGAAAGTGTATCCTCCATATTCACATATTTTAGCTGCTAAAAAAGAATGCTGTCCGATATCCACTGGTATAGATGTAACTGATACATATGCTGAAATTAAGTTGCAAGAGCTTTTGGATCAAATGTCTGAAAGATTAATACAAGTTTGTCAAAATAACTTGTCAAATTTGACAAGATCGGAAAGACGTTCTTTGAAGTTAACTTTGAAATATGGTTGTGATGGCACTTCTGGATTGAATATGTACAAACAAAATTTTGAAGATTTAAATAGAACAGACCAGAGTGTTTTCATTATTTGTATGGTACCTCTTCAGTTGCAAGCTATTTCTCAAGATAAAAAAATAATTAGGAAAAACCATAGTACCTCTTCGACGAAATATTGTCGACCGATTAAATTCGAATTTCAGAAAGAAAGCAAAGAAAAAGTTATAGCAGACATGAAAATTATAAAATTACAAGTTGATAAATTGTAACCGTCTAAAGTTATTTTTAACGGTGATACTTATTCAGTGAATTTTGAGCTGCTATGTACAATGGTGGACGGGAACGTATGTCACTATCTTACCTGTACTTCTGCTGCTAGTGTCTCACACTCGAAAAACATCTCGTAAACAAACGAATGAGGATTTACTTCGATATTTACTAGTTGCTTCTAATCCCCTAATGGCGACTTTGAGAAAGCAATCAAAACCGAAAAATAGACCAAAGCTTTCAGAGGCACAATCACTTTTGTTACAGTGAAAAACGAATTTTTCAAGTGAATGGTTAAATTATCAAAATCCTTTCATCCATTAATAAATTTCAAAATTACTTTTCCCTATGCTGAGTTTGATGTAACCACTAAAATATTCAGTGAATTATTATTTATATTGTATAATATTTAATGTTTTGAAATTATCAACCAAATTGTAATTAGTAACAATATAAAAGAATGCCAAATAATGTAAATAAAACAAAATATAGCTATGAATTTTGATGTTACGAAATAATAATTACAAGATGTAATCGAGGATTTTTTCATTCATTTTGTGATGATTTTTTGTATTGAAATGTTATATTATATTTTCTTATGTATGTTATTGAATTTTTGTAAATAAAAAAAAAATAAAAATTTTGTTGTATATCTTTCATATATCATGAAAACTACAAATAGCACATATAATGTAAAAATTAAACTTAATTAAATTAATAAATGATAAAAAGTAAACTCGAAAATGTTACTTTTCATCGCATTTTTTAATACTTTATACAGTTAAAAAAAAATGAGAACTGTGGAAATCGACGTATTTTTTTGTCTAGAATTATAATATATCATTGTTTGACGTTTAAAATTGTGAGACGTGTCTAAAAATTAAATAAAGTGAAAAAAATGTCAATTTTTCATTTTGTACGATATTTGAACCTCTATAGATAACAGGGAGTTTCCGAATTTGAAAATATAGCTCGAGAGATCGATTACAAATTACTTCAAGAGTATTTTGCAAAAAAAAACATTTCAAATCCATTCAATGGTTCGTTCTAAAAGGTAATTTTTCCACGTGTTGTATTTTTTGAACCACTGTGCGGCAGCCTGCGTGCTGGGTAAAGGATCTGTGTGTGTGAGAGAGAGAGAATGAGAGAGAGTGAGAAGGGGGGGTAGGTGAAGAGTATGTAGAAAGTGGAGAATTGTAGAACAAAGAAGAATAGAAGAAAAGTGAAGGTAGAGAGAATGAGGAGTGAAGAGAAGACTGCCGTGTGAGAAAAAGAGAGGAAAGCGGAAAGAAGCGACAGCCAAGTGCGGAGGACAGTAAGCGGTTGAGTGACTTTCGTCGGGTGGCGACTACTTTCCGGCCCCGACCCTCTAATTATATAATTTTGTATGTTTTTGCATGCGTTTTCTCTCGTGAGTGCGCGTCTGCGTTCGTAACTTCCGGCATTTATTTTCGCTAACAACCAGTCAGTGACTCGCCGAGGATTAGCGACCGCCCTAGTTTGTCACACCATAGCTCACGCCCGAAAGTTCCCAGGAGTTCCTGCGCAGTCAGCTGTGGAGCCGAGAAGAGGAAGAGAAGAGAATTGTCGCCGTGGCCTGGCGCCCCTTCATTAAAATTATTTTCCCTCGTTTTTCGTAAGGGGCTGACGGAGTTCGCGTTTTGACTTTACAGCGACTGCGCGTATGGCGCACATCGCTTCATTTATACAATAATTTAATTAGGTTAAAGATGATCGGGATCATTTTATTTGGTAATTATAAATGGTCGCATATTGTTGTAAGTTCAACGATAATGCTTGCTCAGTATAAATGCTGAGTGTGTATAAAGTGAGTTTAAAGAGGTGTATCATGTTGCGTGATGATACACTACGTCACGATGTCGCATGGACGAAACGCTACGTCATATAAAATCGCACTCGCATCGTTTTCTCGTGTATCAAAAAATTACTGATGTATATGTGATAAATACGTCACGGACGTAACATATGTAAACATTGTAATGCGAAACATTTGGCAGCTGAAAAGGTCTTTAATAAAGGTAACTTATTTAATGATTGTTGTGGTGATGGATCAAGTGAATTACAGTCTATTTCAGATTATTCAGATTAATAACGTTTATTATTTGAAAATCTATATTTAAAAAGTAGGATATTCTCCCCACGAATTCGGAATTATAATAGTTCATTTTCCTTTATATCCTTCGATGCAAATTTAGTTAATTTTCGTACCATAAGAAGAGCTCTATTGTTTTGAGATGCAAGGTCAAGTTTATTACCATATAAATGAGGCTTTATATTCATGAATAAATGAGAATCCTCAATATGGTTAAGTTTTTATTGTTGATCCTCAATAAGCTGTTAATGACTTAATGGAAATTAATTTAGGATCCGATAGAGAAATTGTGGATAATTTAGAACAAATTTTTAGAGAATTTATTATAAAGTCATATGAATTGATGAAATACGAAATTAACCATCAACGTTAATTAGTAGGTAACTATCCTGAACCTGAGTTGCAATTATTATTTAGTTTAATATCTGGCTGAGATCGTATTAGATATAACTTGTAAAGAGCAAACGAAGTTGCTGCTGTGTTTAGTACAATAGCTAATGGTGATATAACTGAATCATATGTGACTATTCGGAATGAAGATGCATGAGTATTGCAACTTAAATGTTGAGGCATATGATGCAAATAATCATCAATATGAACAGCACGATCATCGTGTAACGATGAATCTTCTTATATTAAGTACAGTTAGTGTAAGATCTGATGTGCCTAACGCATTTTTATTAGGTCGTAGATTATTTCAACAATGGATTATTGATTGTTATGTTAAAGTAAAGAAATATGGAATTGATTATGTTTGTAATAATTAGAAAAAGTTACGCGTCCAATCGTATTAAAAATTAATCGATGAATCAAATAATAATGCGAATAACAAGAATGGCCAAATAGGTAAAATGATTATCTTACGATCAACATTCGTTGGTTTTCCTATGTATATGATGCAAAATTAGCAAGATGCTATGGCTATAGTTTGTAGTAAAGGAAAATTTGATTTGTTCATTACAATGACGCGTAATCTTAATTGGCGCGAAATTGAAAAATACTTATTTTCGTGCTAACAGGCTTCAGACAGCCAAGAAAATTATTTTGATGACGTTTCAGCTCATGTACATGTAGTTGAATTCCAAACAGGAGGTTTATCTCATGCATACATTTTAGTTACTTTGAAAGATGGTTGTACGTTGACCACTGCTAATGATATCGATAAATTTATTTCTGATGAAATTCCTGATTCAGAAAATAATTCAGTATTACATAATATTGTAGTTCATAATATGATACGCTCAGTGCACTATGCGAAAGAATTTGGTGAGGAAACGGTATTATCATCTGATGGATATTCATACTACAGACAAAGATTTGACATACGAACAGTATTGAACCATAGTTATAATGTAGATTATCGTTTTGTTCTACCATATTTTCTACAATTATTGCGGATTTTTAGTTGCCATATTAAAATAGAAGTAATTTCCAGCGTAAGATCAGTAAAATATTTATATAAATATGTATACAAAGGACATGATGCTGCAAATATAACAATTGAAAATTGAAATAACGAGACGATAATCAATCACGATAAAATTCATATTTATATAGAATATCTAGCACAACACGTTTTACTTAAACAGCAGTCGATTGTAATTGAAGATTTAAATGGAAATGTTGCAGTGGCCGCTACATTAAGGGGAGGTGACACCTTTAAATCCCTCCTATCAAAATGATCTGTAAAAAAGAAATTTGAATTATTAATAAATTTTATAACTAATATACTAAAAGTATGTTACATTTATAATACAATAAGCCAAAAATAGAAATTCTCGACCTACTTTGTCTCAAGATATGAACTTTTCAAAATTTAGGCTTTGGCGTAACCTATGGGTCCACGGAGGTTACGCCAAAGTCTAAATTTTGACATTATGTTGAAAACAGCTTTAAAGATGAAGTCACTAAAATGCTTCTTCTTTTCTTTCGTACATCCTTCTCTTCCCTAAAACATGACAGAGTTTTTAGCTTAAAATATTTTATATCTGGAAAAAATATTGTGTTAGCTTATTATACGTCCCTTCAGACTTGTAAGCTATGAGCATGTGTAGCAGCAACAGCTAGAGTCAGTCAGTCATATTTTGTTTACAAGTTCAACATTATTTTTGGTGCTGTTGTATCCTTAAGTTCTTGATAAAATTTTAACACATATTGAGGCAAATGAAGAATGTGTTGAGAAATTTTAAATCCAGAATGCATACTGCCAAGTAAGTGCTATTATAAATACATTACAGTATTAACTTCTGTTGATCTTCTAAGAATTTCTGATGTCGTAAACTTCTCACTTTTCCTTCAATATTCTATTTCATATATAACATAACTTGTAACATAAAGAGAACACCAGGAACATATAAATATATATTCATTTTAGTGTTTTTTTGTTTGTTTGTAGTATAATTTATTAACGCTCTAGGAAATATCCTCTTAAGCGTGGACTTAACAAGAAATACATAGTATTTAACAATTGATAGTGCAGTTGTATGTGCAGATTACAAACATTTAAATAAAAAAAAGCAAAAACATTTACATTTAAACTAAAAATAACACAAACAATAACAGAAATGATCTTATTGTTTTCATCAAGACAAGCATCGTACGACCATGGTAGCTTGTCTCTGGTAATCTCGGCATTCGTCCTATTGCGGTCTAAGGAAAAACCATGGCGCACACCTTAGACAAAATTTAATGCTCATCAATATATCCATGTCTCATCAACCGTAGTCCTCAGAGAATAGTAGATGTTGGTAAACGTTTGGTGCCAATCTAATTGCCAGAGGCAGCTCGTTCCAAATTCTGGGGCCTTCCGCAGCAAAAGTATTTTTCCTGAAGTCTAGCTTACAGACAGGTACATCAATGATTAAGGGATCCATTCTAAGGGTTCTTGTTGCCGTGTTAGATCGGAAAGTGAGTTGCTCTGCTAAATATTCCGGACAATTAGTATGTAGGATCTTTGAAATGAGCGTGGACATGAAGTATTTCCGTTTTGAATTGATTTTTTTCCATTTCAGAGTGGCAAGATAAGGTGTGATGTGATCCCTTAACTTTAAATCACAGGCAAATCTTATGCAGGAGTTGAAGGTCTTCTGAAGTACTCTTTCTTCGTCACCAGTTAGATCTGAATTGCAGCGCTGCAGTAGTCTATAATCGGATAAATTAACGTTGATATTAAAGTTGTTCAGATGTCCTTGGGAAGAATATGTCTTGTGGCTTTTAGCTGATGTAGAGTTCCATAGATTTTTCTAGATCTTTGTCTGAATTCGAGTTCCCAGGATAAATTAGGCGTTAGGTTGATTCCCAGATATTTAACTGATTATGAGAAAGGCACTTCAACTCCTTTGACTTTGATCTTGGATATCATTCCTAGGTTAACGTTGGTGGGGATGTTTGCATTCGTGCCAACAACCAGTATCTTCGTTTTACTGTTGTTTAATTTTAGCCCTATATGTTTGGCCCATTTGACTATTCTATCTATGTCTTCATTGATCTTCTTGATTTCGTCTTTAAGATTTCTGGGATGACAAGACTTAAAAATCATAATGTCGTTGGTGAATATGTTGTACCCACAGAATCTAAGAGTAAATCTGAAAAAAAATAATGTAAATAAAAAAAGGAGAGGTCCAAGAACCGACCCATGTGGAACACCTCGTTGAATAGGTCTCCACGAAGATAGATTCTCTCAAGAGATTTTAATGGCTTGGGACTGGTTGGATAGGTATGACTCAATCCACTTGATGGCATTATCGGGGAAATTAAGTTTCTTTAGAATTTGAAGTTGTTTAATATGTATAACCCTATCAAATGCTTTCGAGAAGTCGAAAAACACTATAACCGTGTTGTTTTTTTTCCGCCGCCAATCTGACCTTATCAAGGACTCTGATGATAGAAGTCTGAGTACTATGATTTTTCCATAGGCAGACTGATATTGATCAAAAAGTTTATGCTTCTCGAAAAATTGATAATCTGAGTCGCTGCAATTTTGTCCGTTTCCTTCGATATAGAGCAGAAAAAACTGATGGGTCGGAAGTCCGAAGCCGTGGAAGGATTTTTAACTTCGGTAATAGGTTTAATAAGAAATTTTTTCCAATTTGACGGAAAGATGCAAGTCATAAAAGACAGGGTAATAATAATATGTAAAATAATATTGCTTATTATTTTACATATTATTACAGGCCAACCATATTTTAGATTACAATAAAATAGCCATCAATGCCAATAGAAGAAGAGGTGTTCGTTTTAAGGATATCAAATAAGTCCTCAGACTGTGGATTTACAAATTCAAATTTTTCTCCAATGAATGCTGAGACAATGGGCTCATTGAAGTCTCCAACAGAGAAATCGTTATCATTCTAGATATATAATTCATCGTCACTTGAGTTTGTAAAATAAGAATTGAGTTCATTCGGATCTATAGTAATATGGTCTCTCTGTTGGAGGCACCAATGATGCCTATTTTCTTGAGAATAGACCAGGTTTTATTGTTTGATTTCGCTTTTACAAATTCTTCGGTATAGTAAGATATTACCGCTTGTTTGAATGATGTATTAACCTCATTTTAAAAAAATATAAATTGTCTAAAGGTCTGAAAAGTTTTTCTTCTTATCCATATTCTACGACCTTTATCCTTAGCTATCATTAAGTTCTTTATGTAGGAATTAACCCAAGGCGTTGCTCAAAATGTTCTGACACAAATTTGTTTCATGGGAGCATGGGAATCAAGAGTGTTGAGGAAATCTACGGAATCAATTATTTTATTCCAATTATGCAATTTAAGATCACGAACATAATCGTTCTCTGAAAAATGTGAATAATCGCGGTAAGTCCGAATTTCATTAAGTTTCTTGATTTTCTTGGAAATTTTAAATTCAAATGAGATCAAACCATGAGTCGATAGAAATGGAACCTTAGCCTGCATATAATTGGTATATTTCATGGAGTCATCGACAATTGCAAGATCAATCCATGATTCGGAGTTCTCAAGGTGATGGGTTGGTTGAGACGGTATTAGAAAGAAATTAGATGATTCAATGAATCTATTCAGATTTGTACTAAACTGATGATCTCTTGGGTCCATGTTAAAATCACCCACAGTGGCAAGATTAGAATATCTGATGAACTCGGACAGAATAACTTCCTTAAACGTACTAATGTATCCCGATTTTTGAGATTGGTATACGCAGCCTATTTATATTCTTTCAGATTCAACTTTAATTTCAAGCACCATGTATTCCGGATTTCCAAGATATGAGCCATTTTTATTGGCTGAAGCTGACAAGGCAATTGTCCTACTCTTTAGGGATTTTATCACGTAGTTCGCTATGCCACCTCTTCTTTTGCCAAGCCTATCATTTCTGAAAATTTCATACCTATTTAGTTTAATTAACGGGTCGGATAAATCTGGCTTAAACCACGTTTCAGAGACACAGATTACATGATAAAAGTTGGTTTCAAAGTAGTACCGAAAAGCATTAATCTTTTTACCATTACGGGATTGAGCATTGACATGACAAATGCGTAAATTATTATTGCTCAGATCCATAGTCAGTGTTATTGATTTTATTTTTAAGCTTTCTAACCAAGATAGGACATTTTTTACTATCTACTGCCGCATTATGCCGTTTCAATAGATCCCTCCGATTTGCAGCTATGACAACATACTTTTTTGCCTCTTACCGCGCAGTCTCACTTCATGCGCGTCCGCACAGATGCCACAGTGCGTTTATTTAGACGTGCATTCTTAACCATAACATGATCAATGAAACGATGAGAAGAAAAGCCTAGATAATCGCGATTCTGTTGCAAAAATGTGGAAGGAACATTAGAGGGAATTTCTAGAACTACTTTGGTTGTAGACATTTTATCTTTCGGGGGATAAATGTAGGTAACTTTCACATCAGAGTTTGGGATGCCATCCAGATTTGATTTGATGAAGTCATCGGTAATTTCAGTAGCCTCTTTTCCTGTCGGGTCACCAAAGACCAGAATCCGGGGATTAAATTTAGATGAACTTTTAACTTCGAGACCTACTTTAGACTCGGCCAGCTCTTTTCGTATTTTACCTAGATCTACAGATTTTGCTTCTATCCTAACAGCATTCCCCTCAGATTTGAACATTCTCAACTTTTACATTCCCTCTTGCAGGATCAATGGTTTTTATAAGAGTATCTTTAGTATCTGTAAATGTTTTGAATTTCTTGACAGATTGTGGAGTGGGAGTTACTGTAAAGCTGGATATATGAGGAAAGTGAACAGTGGGTCGACGAGATACTTGTATTTTATTGGAGGTTTTTAAAACATCTGAATATCTCGGATAGGAATTTGATCCACTAGCGTTTGTAATTTTGGATAGCATGTATGGAAAGGTACACTCGGCTGCCAGTTTGATAGAATTTTTTACTATGTTAGGTATTTTGTCTTTGAAACATTGAGGAAGTTCCTTACGAACAACCTCGGGAAATAACTTTTCTACAACACCCTTAATGCCCATTGAGCAATTTGTTGTGATGCCAGTACAGGTCTTGATTATTGTTGCTCTGCAATCTTCATTTACTGAAATTTGCTTAGCAATAATACCGTAAACATTCACTAGAGTGTTAAAAGGTGTCTGATAGGTAAGAAAAAATTCTTGGAGCATCTCTTTGTTGGCTGTCGTCTCTTTTGTTTGCACAATGTATTTGTTAAATGCCCTATCATGTTGAAGTAATTTACTTCTCTAGTCACGAATTTCAGCGGCTGATAGAGGCTAAGTCGAATTAGCAGAGCTACGCGATGACCCTGTAAAATCAGTCGGGATATGTAGACCTGCTAGTGGCGAATTCGAAGCGAAATCTATCTTTTTGGCCAGAGTATTCATTAATGTTTCGTTAGTCTTATCCGTCGGGGTTAGCTTAGCATTATCAGAACTTTTAACCCTCGGTCGCGTATTACCGTACATGCGAGGTTTGAGCAATCCCCTAGCCTAGAAAGGCTAAATGGGGACTACAACACAAGAAAGAAGAATGAAAATAAGTTTAAAAAATTCGCATAAAATTTGAACCAATTCCTTTGCCTAATAAGCGAGAAAGCAGAAGAAAATACCCAGAGACTAAATACTAGCAGCTTACCTTGTTGTAAATTAGAAAACAGCACTCTCAAAACACGAATGGCCTGATACGGCCTCTTCTCATTCATAAGAACCTGCACACATCTAGAGTAAACACACACATACAACAACTCTATCGAAATTGAAATGGAGCTGAATCAAAACACGACTAGCTCCTTCGAAGAGTCAGACAAATAATAAATTAGTTAGTGCATATCTTTTACTTCAGAAGAGAAAATGTTAATTATATCACACTGAAATTCAGTCCATGGTAAATGATAGTAGTTCTCTGCACAAAGGGAAGGTTATAATACTCTTGTGCACAATAACATATCCTTAGCTGCCTTTAAAAGTAAATTAATTTCTGGATACATAATGTACATGTAAGAATCTGCATGAACTTAATTTTTCTCCAGCATCGATCCATGCAATTTGAAATACAAAGTTTTGTATTGATAATCAATTATAAAAATATCAATTAAACTGTAACTACACACTATTACTATCACTTCTATTACACATTCAGAACACTTTTAAAACTTTTTTAATACATTTGCACACATAAAAGAATAAATGTTCTTTACAAAATCCGTTCTCAAATGTAAGAAAATAAAAACTATGTAAGACACTATAAGCTGCTCACATTATAGTGGTTTGCTGTCAGCTCTGGTTACACCTTACTCTGTAACTAATACTTATAGATTTATATGTAGGTTGCACAAGACTACATAGAGTATATTTTACTGTCGATAAAGTAGGTTGCTACTTTATTCGTA
>JAYJLV010058019.1:0-18125 GCA_036873485.1 Torymus texanus
CGCATGGGCCTTATGATTTTATACCTGAGTAGGCCCAAGCTAAGTAAGAGTGTTGATCGACAAAAATATACGCACAGATATATGTATACATTGAAAATACTAACATTTTCAACAAACCTTCAAAAAACCGTTACTCTTATTTTCAAAACTCATAACCATAACTTTTTCAACAGTATCATAAAAAAGTGAAAAACTTGAAAAAAATTTTGTGAAATTTACACTGCTATAATTTAAGGGGTAATTATTATAGAATAAAAAATCTCAGACAGTTTGAAAGAGCTTTGCTTTACCTTTAAAATGAACGGTGTAACGTCCAATTTGGTCCATTTGAACCAAAGTTAGACCAATTTTTGTAAAAAAGTATGTTTTTTTTAAAACGCGTATATTTAAAAAACTAAACAAGATAGAAAAAAGTGTAAATAGAAAAAAGTTGTGCTTTTATCATTTATGTAAAGAATAAAAATATATAGTTTAAAAAGCATTAGAGAGAAAACAATTTTTTCCTATTTTTTATGGTATAAAGAATTTCATAAATGTAAAATTAACGAAAAAATGATACGATATTTTCTTGAATTTAGAGAAAAACACTTTTACTTACCAAAGGAACAATTTGAATACATATTTACATTATATACACTTTATATTCACATGTAATATATTATACAAGAAAAGGTTCGCATCTCCGATGGGCAAAGGTACAAAGCACTTTAATATAAACAAAAATTAAATATCAATATGTACAGAATTCAACATTTAAACAAATAAGCAATAAAAGAAAATAATTGTTTATTAAAATTATTTATTAAAATTATTTTATTATATTGCTTATTTGTTTAATTCGTTGGAATTTTTACACTGTAACTATTTGTTTTGAAGTTACAAAACTTTTTGTGTTTTCAAATTTTTATCTAGGTATGGCAAAAACATGTGTAGGGGAGTGTATAGTTTACTCAAAAGCTTAAAAAGCCTAGCATCTCAGCCGTTTAAAAACGAAATCGAAAACTCGAATTTTAACGGTATGATTTTGTGAACAATTTAAGTGCAATCGATAAATAAAAAAAATACGTGTCAAATCATTTTTGAAGCAGATCACAGCCTTAAATTCCAAAATGATCGGTGATGTAGGTATAATACTCTGGCTGTTTGGTTCGAGGTTTATACGGTCAAAAACAAATAATTTATACGTGCAGACAAAAATATTGGCGTATAAGTTTATTAATTGAGTTTGAATTTTTTGGAACATCGCGATTTAAAAAAAAATCTTGTAAGAGTGTCCAATCTCCTTGTACACTTGTAAGCATAAACGATAATCATACCTTTTATGATTCTTCTTTCCGCGCCGCCGTGATAAATGATAGACAAGCAAGGTATGCAAGTACAATTTTCGTAGCTTCAATTTTTTAAGGTAAATTGACAATATTCAAAACATTATCTCCAATTCACAAATAAAACACTAGAGATGCATATAATTTGGCATCATAACAACTGTAAAACATCAGATTCAATTTTGAGATTGAATCTACATTAAATTTCCATTTTCGAGATCTGATCAAAACTTTTATAAAAAATACAATCGCTATTAACATATATGTAAAGCTATATTGTCCTTTTGATGTACTATACAACTGGATTAATTGCGAAAGATTAAGCGAGAGGCTCGAATCTATTAAGAAGCGGAAAGATCAGCGAAGTAATACTAACGAAGCGGTAATTATACGGACGGTGAAGTACAGGCAGATGAGTTTTGATTAAACGTAATTTCCCGCAATTTGTTTGACTCTTTGCTTCGCGAAAGTTTAAAATGGAAAATAAATAGTGTGACTAATGCAAATAATCGTCTGAGAACGTTGTTTAGAAACAAAAGTTCGTTTTATATAATTGTTAGTTTATAAGGATAATGATGTGTGAATTATGTGAAATCACACGCACACTTATATAATTTTTCTGGCAGCAACAATAATTGAACTAAAATGCCAAATTTCACATGGCAGTTCAAAATATTTATAAGTTTATATCAACACTAAGAAGACAAATCGTATATTATTAACAAAATTCTCATTCAGATGTTTTAAAAATAAAATATCACACTTGATTTGTATTTCCGAAACAATGATTGTATCAACCTACTGTTACACAATAACTCAATATAACTGCAACAAATGCACTTCGCTTCAAAATTTACACTGATGTGTACGGAAAGAAAGGAACTTTTTAAAATATTTAACTTTGATTGTTATATATGAACAACGGCTATAGAAGTTACTTGCACTACTTGCAACCTCACTCGCGATCGACTTGATACACGAATGACAAGACTACGCATCTGACGCTACTTCCACCTGACCTAAGAATCGTAATCGAAACTCTAAATCAATTTAATTCACCGTCAATAATCCCCCCATAAGTCCCTTAAACATCTTACGATTGTCAAAGATAAGAGACAGCATATTTTTTAAATCCTTTCTTGAATGAAACCCTGACTCAGCATATATACAATATCACGTCTAGGATACAAAACAATACTATCGAAAAGCTGATTCAATCTCTCGTTCTAATTACGCGAAAGTTCAGCAAGAAAAATAAAACACGCGAAGAGGGGCTCACGAAGTTAACGGGCTCTGATTAATCCGATCCCTGATGACATTCCCACAACAGCGCACGCGCGCGTTTCGCTCAACCCCGATCCCGTTATTAAAAATATCAAGTGTTTTGCTATAACACGCGCGCGCGCAACCCTTCAACGCTACTATATAACATGCGCGCGTTTCATATGTATCTTCTCTATTTAACACTTTTAAATTGTATCAATCTATACGCAAGGTTACGTCTTGCGTCACGTATATACGCGCGCATTGGTAATATTATGTAGTAGTATAGAATACGAGTGGTGGTGTATTTTTGCTTGCTGTCGAGAAGAAATTTCTCATCGATCGGCTTTTCCGCGAACACCAATCGTCGTCGTAGACGTTGTGTCTCTTGTTATGACGACATATGCGATGGTCCAATTCGCCCTGCGCATCTTCAAGATAATATGCGCGTGCATAATAGATCGATGATGATGATGATGATATCCGACGTATATATGAGGATCATGTTTACACCGAGATATTGAGGGAGAAGGAGGAAGGTTCGAACGATCGGTTTGTCACATACGCACGCACGTATATGTTGGTGAGTTCGTAGAAATTCGTAAATCATGTGCGGCTATGTCGGTTCTAATAACAATTTAATGGTTTCCATTGTGTCATTTCATTATACCCCTCTGTCATTAATGGTGTTTTTGTTATGGCACTTGACTGCGTATGTATATAGAATATATGAAATTGGTATTCTCATAAAACCACAAGTCATTTTGTGATTTCACACTTACTGAAACGAAAAAAAAACACTTATCGTTCTTTGCAGTTTATACCAATAAATAATGAACAAACAAGAGAAAAAGTACATACACACACACCCCCTGCTTATGTTTGAGTATATAATTATACATCGTCATGTGACGAAATTTCCTCCCACTGTCGATTAGACGAACCGATTGATCAAACACCTTCTCATATTTAAGATTGCCACCCGCGTGCGCGCGCGTGAGAGTGTAAGAGATGTAGTTTTGCAATCAATCCTCTGCAGTCTTCTCAAACAAATGTTTTCCTCCCCCAAAAAGCTTGTACAAACACTGGTGACAGAAAAAAACGTATACGTCAAATTCAACGAAATTTCTCAATCAACCTATACCATGACGAAGAAATACGTGCGTTCTGTCTCCTCTCTCCTCTCTCTCTCTCTCTCTCTCTCTCTGTCTCTCTCTCTCTCTCTTTAGACTTTGAACTCCGCCTCCTCCTCCACCTCCCCTCAGCCATCTATACAAAAATAATCGTCTCTGATATTTTTTTTTTCGCGCGTATACGTATATAGCGTATGTAAAGACAGAAGCTGCGCGCGCACGCAACAGGCTGCCGGTACGCATATATATAAGCGGCGAGCGCGCGACAGCGAAAATTCCCGCGACGAGCGTGTCGAGAGGATCTCTTTGTGTGTCTTTTCTCTCTTTATCGACTCTTTCCGTATATAGAGGAAGAAAAATTCCGATCTCTTCGCAAGCGGATTTATAGAGAAGGAAAAAAAAGAAGGTGACGCGCGGCCCGTAATATATATAATTGCAAGGGGCAATTTATAGGATACGTTTGACGTAGAATCAATCCTTCGTCGTGTTTCATCTATCGATTTTCGCGGAAGAAAATCGTTTTGTTTTGAACCGGTATTATTATTTTTTTCTTCTTTATTTCGATAATCATCGGTTGGGGTGATTATGAGCAATTTGAGGTTCGTCGGCTCGAGGATTAAGCAGCAGCAGCAGCAACTGAACGACGGTTTGCAAGAGTCAGCGTACGTTGGATGCTGAGCCTGAGAAGATACTTTTATATATAGAATTCCAAATTAAGAATTACACGAAATCAGTTGAACAATATATATACCTAAGAGGGAGATCATCGTTGATAAAAAGAAGAGGAAGAAGACCAAGGAAGTCATTGTCGTGAAATACACCTACCTGTCGATAGGAAGTGAGGTTTGATAACGAGGACAAGGTGACAACTTCCGAACGCAGTTGCTACCTGGCATTCCGTAAGTATATGCGCATACACGTGCGGCACACGTTGTATATTTAGATATACGTATATATCGGTATAATTAAGCGCGTCAATCGACACACGTACGTGACTTATACGTTCATTACGATTGTTTTCTCGCGCGTCACGCGCCGATTTTTCCCCCTTCATATAATTCTCGCTTTTTTTGGTATCTCTTGTGACATTTCTATTTGTAAACCTGCGTACCGTTTCTTCCTCATCCTTTCGTGAGCCGTTCGAATGGTCATTTCTGCGCGCGTGCGCGTGCGGTTCACTCGATGTACATATACATACATATACATACGTGTATGAGAAGTAATTGAGTCGTGCGAGCGCAAAGCCGTTCAATTGAGTTTGTTGAGGGAATCAAGAATGGAAGATTGATGAGGAAAATTACGAGTAAGTGTGCGTTATTTTGAAAAAGTCATTGTTAATCAGACCGACTCTTTTTTAATTAAGTGAAGTACGGGAATTTTCAAAACGTCATTTTTATAGTTTTTCTTTTGTTAGCGTTCTTACGCGATATTAACTTGTATTGGATATTTTAATCGTTCACGGTTATGATTTGATTTTTTTGGGTAAATTATTGGTTATTTTAAATTTTAAATTTTTCAGTTCAATATAATTGAAACAAATTTTACGTAAAGAAATAGTTATCAGTTAAGTTCAACTTGAATATTCTTCTTATGCTATTATGGTATTAAGTTACGTGTTAAAAATGCCTGAAAACGTTACATGCTTGGTCAGGATGAAGGAACCCGGGAATCAAGAGAAACATTATAAATGAAAAAAGTAAGATTTAATTTGGATAGCAGTGAAAATAACCTCTTGAATTTTGCTAATAATATACAGGAAATTATATTAGTTATCGTCCACTGACATAACCTCGCATTTAATAAATTAAGATTAAGGGAGCAGATAGCAGATCTTTATTCGAGGTGTTCGTTGATTTTTATTGTAGATTTTCATACTGAGTAAAACCATAGCACACCGTTTAAAGCTTTTAATACAAAAGCTTGTATATCCGCGTAAATAAAGAAGTGCGACGCTCGTACTCTCATTAGTATTACATGATTAACTTCAGCAATTTTTATTATATAAATAATAATAATGACTCGTATCTATATTATGTCGTGTAAAGAAGCTGAAGATATATGTAAGATAGGACATGAATACGTTCGCATGTGAACCGAAAGACTTTTCTTGATAAAATCAGATATTTTATGTAACGTATGACGACGATGAAAATTTTCTCAAAAGTCGTGATTAAATAAATTATTCTTATTACTTATTTTAATTTGGGATGTATTATTAGTTAAAATTAATTAATTATTTCATATGTACACAAATGCACAGCATTCGGTACATGCAAGAAAAACGTGGTCACTCGTGATTAAATTGACTTTACGGTGTGTTAAACTTCAAACATTAAAAACGCGGCGTAACAATGTAGAAATCAAACATATTAAGCTATCAGGTTTTCAAGATTTATTAAATATTTGTATTCCTTTTATATTTTATTTGACGTTTAAAATTAGAAACCCATTGATTTGAAATTCTTTACAATTTCAGTATATTTTAGAATATAAAACCGAGTTTGCATTATAAAGAAGACAAAAAATTTCTAAAAACTCATAAATTTTCTCTACAAACAATCGGAGCCTAATTGATCCTCGCTACCTAATAAATCTGTTTATCCGCTCTTTCGATCTCGCTCATAAATCTCTATTATTATACCAACAATAAATTACCGGCAATCGAATACCAAAACACTTTCGTCTGCGCTTAGAAAAGGCTGATGCAACTCTGTCAGAAAGAAAATCTCTCGCACGGAATACAAAAGATTCGCTGAACTATACAGGGGCGAGTTGTTCTACGCGTTCCTATAACAACATGCAAAAGACTGATAAAAGCCGGTATCATTATCGATAGAAAACGACATCGGCGCCGGCGCTTACGTGTCCACCTACAGCAAACGTCCAGTTTGTTAATACGCGCAGAAGCGGCGGTACATCTTCTTCATTCATTTTCGCTACAGCGATGAGGCAAGGGGAGGGAAAAGCACGAGTAACAGGTTTCCCGCGCTCGCCGGCAATTACACAATTGCGCAATAATAATTGATAACGTTTGTTCGCCAGGAGAAGGAGGAGGAGAAGGAGAGGGCGAAATTAAGAGCCGCAGTAGCCGCTGAAAGAACTTTAGTACGGACCGAGACGAGCAACCGGAAGGGACGTGAACTCTGTCTCAGTGTGTGTATATATACTGTGAAAGGATTTGGAGGAGGTGTTAGAGGAGAAAAAGTCTGAGAAGGAATCAAATAAGCAGAAAAGATGGTGCAAGTTGCGACGAAGACGTGGAACTTGCGGAAGTACTGCCCACAGCTCGTTGCCGGGTTTGGTGGTGAGTTTTATTTAAGAGTTTTTTTTTGGTACTTACGTTTTTTTTTACTATAAATGACATTGATTGTTATAGAAAATTATAGGGATCGATAGTGAATTTTACGTTTTTATCAAATTCAAGAAATATTATTTTTTATGGTTTGTGAATTTGTTAAATTTGTGATTATCTGGTAACTCTAATAGCATCACAAAGTAATGGAATTAGAATAAATTTATAATTAATTTTATTAAAGTTTGAAATTAAATAATTTAAGAAAACTGTCGCATTATTCAAAGCAAATTTTTGGAAGATTAGAGGATCGTAGAATCGTTTTTATCAGGTTCCCCAAAAATAAAAATGTTAATTAATTATGGATGTTTGATCTGACTGAAAATTCAGCTGATATTTGAGAGTGAATTTTGATTGATGTCAATTGTTCGATAATACGAGCAATTAAGTTTTGATTTACTTTTTTCGATTTATTGATATATGATTTGAACAAGAGCTGATTTTTTTTAAGAACACTTTAAATCCAAATACTGCTACCAAAATTTATAATATCGTAAGGCATCTTGGTGATAAAATGTTGCAAAGGTTGTTTATTTTTACGATAGAATACAATACAGTAGTTATCAAGGAAGTTTTAGAGATCTATCTTTTCGTTGCTTTTGTTCAATAAAACTTTTTTGTCTTTTGTTCAAAGGTCGAATAGTTGTAAATAATCTTAATATTTTTTGGTTTTGTAAGTTTTGCGGTTTATTTATAAAATATGTAACTTTTACCACTTATATATTTAAATTTGTTCAGTTGTAAATTACATCTTTGTAGCAACACCTGTAGAAGTTTAAACAAATGACACTTACTAGATGCATAAACATTATTTTATTATTATATTAACAGGATATAATATTATTCAGGAAATAAAAATTTAATTCTTTTTCACTCATATGTAAACAATATTTATTATTACATTGTCTACTTTGAAGTCGAACATACGATGCAAGCAAAATTAATAAGTTTTAGTTGAAATACTTTACCTTCGCCATTTCAATGTCACAGCTATTATGATAATTAGATAAGAAATAGTTAATTAGGATATATTTTTCTAAACATGTATACGTCAATGGCACTGTATTAAGAAATAAGCGTTGTAAATTTAAGCTAATATACTTCACGAGTATTCTGACAGTTAGAAAGGAAAAATTTGTAAACAAATATTTTGAAAATAATTTAACTTTTAGATAACATGACGTATATTATCTAAAAGTTAGATAAGTATACGTTTTACTTCGGCATTATTAAAAAATGTCTCTCGCAGAATAAAATTGAACAAACAATTTAGATGAAAAAATTTTTTCTAATTGAACAGTATATCTAATGGATCATTGAAAGATTACATCTGAAATTTACAATTCAATCAACAATGTTTAAACGTTTATATAGCTAGATCAATAACAACAGTAAAATAGTCTGAAGATTGTCTATTCTCGAACTTAAATACTAGATAAAACTACGTAATATGAAAATATTTTGTAATCAAGTATTTTTTATTATTTAAAATAGTACGCATAATTAATATATTATAAATTATTCACTTATTATAATTATTCACTTTAAAAAATATCATTAGCTAGTTATATTTTATAATTTACTTATTTAACAATTTAAAAACCAGCTAGTCGGTGAATATATCATTAAAAATCTTATTTGAAAAATTATATGTGAAATTGCAGGAGCACGATTATTAATGAAAATCGCTTCATGATAACGACGCATCATTAGACGTGTATTTCGTCAGCTTGAAACTCCAAACGAGATTTTCAAATTCGTCGAATACGTACACTTCATTTCGTGCGTATATTTACGTTGAAACTAGATTATACGAAAACGAATTTGATGACGATATTTCATATATTAATGTCTTCGAATACGTCACGACATACATTGACACATCACGCGAACGTTTACCCAGACTTATACATTAAAATGAGATCAATTATCTTCGACTAAATATTTCAAATCGCAACATTAAAATTTCAATCGGGTCAAACATGCCATACGTACACATATGTATCCTAAATTAAAAAAGAAAAATGAAGCGTGTCGAGTTTGAAATAAATTGGAAATTTGGATGTCATAATTTAAAAACGATCGCGTCAGTCACGCCAAGAATATACGCGACATCAACGTATTGGCATATACGGATTTCGATGTTAATCTTTCAATTTAAATACAAATGAAAGGTCGATCGTTTATTTTGGAGAAATCACTCGTGCGCGAGACTATCGAGACGTCTGGAAGTACTTCTGCACACACATGCTCTTATCAGCTTTATTTGATTTACTATTAATAATTACAAGTCAACTTTCGGCTTTACGCATTTTGACTGTACTCAAGATACTTTGGACCATTAACTTTGTTTGCTATACCAATTATGTAGTATCGCGTATATCGTGATAGTAATTATTTAATATTGCATAATATATATTATTTTATCCTGTAGGATCGTATCAACTCCATAAACATTTTTTTAATTGATCGTTGCAACTAAGAATTATAGTGGAATGATAGCTTTATTTGCTATTATAGAACCACACTTGATTGTTGGTACTTTTGAGTATCATGAATCAGTGTTACGTACCTCAAATTATCGTTTACATTGTTATCATTACTTAACCTATTTTTTTTTTTTTTTTGTAAAACGAATCTTTTTTTTGCATTTCAGTAATTTTTCTATTATTTGAAATTATCATCATTTTATAAAACACATACATTACATCAGTACAATAGAAGAGAATACGTAACATGGACAATATTTTAAACATTTTATATCCTTTAGTAGTCATTGCAGTTTAACTAGTCGTGGATTTATTGTTTCATTTTAGCATAATTAGCCGAAAAAATCAACTGAAAACTTGATTTAATTGTTAATTGAATATTCAGGTATTGAAATAAAGAAAAACCCACTCTCTAATTACATCAACTAATAGGTTGATATATCAGACGGCGTCATGACCAGATGGTTTTTAACGATTACACTTGCTAATGCAGACTAATGCTCTTTTATTACGGAAGTTCTGAGAAATCTTGTAGTTTCTTGTAGAATTTGTTGATTAAAAACCGATATATGTGCGTTTCAACTTTTCAAGAGACAATTGCAGTGAGAAATAAAGATGGATTTCTCACACGTGATTTTTTTACTAATTCATGATTATGTCATTTTCTTACCTCGTCTACAAGTAGTACTATACATAAAAACTTTGTATTTAAAGAATGTTGATTGATAAAAATAAATCACGTGTACGGCAAGCAAAAATTAAATAGGGTTTATTATTAGTCCATTCAACAAAAGAAATAACACGTTCAAATTCCAGTTTAATTACGTATCTTGCATAACTACAGAAAAAAAACCATTACTTGTTCTCAAACTGTACCATGAACCCCCATCTTTCTCTCATTACAGTTACGATGATCCTGGTCCAGCTGGGAATCTCAAGCGGTTGGTCTTCACCCTACCTAGCGAAGCTCACCACACCAAACTCACCCCTACCCCTAAACCTCGAAGAAGCTTCCTGGGTTGCATCCTTGCTCAACCTCGGCCGTTTCGTCGGCGCTTTTGTTGGCGCCGTATCGGTCAATTACCTTGGCAGCAAGCGTACAATGCTGTTTACCCTCTTCCCAATCGCTGCATGCTGGATCTTTATAATGCTGGCACGTAGCGCCCCCTGGCTGTATATAGCACGGTTCTGCGGTGGTTTTGGACTCGGTATGACTTACAGCTCGTTCCCGCTCTACATCGGAGAAGTAGCGTTGCCAGAGATCAGGGGCGCTTTGGTATCACTGGTCGCATGTGGCGGTACCTTTGGTATTATGATTGGAAACATTGCTGGAAGTTATTTGGATATGGAGGTGTCAGCAGGAATTTATCTGGTACCGTGTCTTGCGCTCATTGTGCTGTTCTTCTGGCTGCCCGAGTCACCGCATCATCTTGTTAAAGGTAAATATACGGATGATTGAAGATTATTTAAGAATTGTTTACATATGTAACGTGTGGAAACAGTTGATGTTTGAAAGGCTCTTTTTTTAAGTATTAAAGAAAAGTTTTTAATTGTATTACTCGTAAATTGCAGATTATGATTTATATGATTAAGAAGCACGTCATAATCACGAACTGGAATCTTGTTAGGACGCGTTTAATTTGAATAATGATAGTTGTTATACAAAGTGAGGTGATGAATGGGTAGTTTAAAAATAGATGACTTCAGTTTGTCCCAGTCGCAAAAAAAATTTAAATAATTCTGAGAAATGACGGAAAGAATTGAGATTTGTACGAAAGTACAGACATAATTAGAATATTCCAATCTGTTGGATGCGTCGGAAAAGCGTTTCCTTATACTATAAAGATCTAAGAAAAAAAATACCTTTTCTTTTCCTATAGTTTATATAAGTTTTTCCTCGGAGACGTAACTGATTGGCAATTAACAATGAATTAATTTTTTTCCGATTTTATCTGCACACAATATTAAATATATGTCTTTTTTTAGCTCTCTCGCTTTCTTACATTGTAAATAAATAAGAGATACATTGCGAACAAATAACATAAATATTTATCGAAAGCCTTGAGATATAAATCGATTTATTATAATTCACTGTTTTATCGCACTTACCTTTCCTGACTATGACATAACTTATAAACAAACAATCATGTGCTACCCACAGTGAGCAAATTTGAAGAGGCCCAGAAATCAATCGAGTTCTACCGCGCTGGGTATCAAGTCGAGGAGGAACTCGACGCTGTGAAGAAATTCGTGCTATCCGTTGACGCACAGTCGTTCATGGAAAAACTGAGAGAATTTAAGCATCCAGCAATCATGCGCGCCACGATTCTGGTCATCGTCCTCTGGACGTTCATGCAGATCTGCGGCTTTAACAGTGTACTGTTCTATATGGAGATTATCCTGATCCAGTGCAAATCGAATCTCATCGAGCCCAAAGTCGTTGTCATGTACGCGAGCGCGTCCGCATGTGTGGCTTCTGTGTTCTCGATTGTTATGATCGATAGATGTGGCAGGTAAATATTGCGTTTATTTTAGTTATTTTTTTATTCGTGTTGTCAAATTATGCATTATAAAAAGAAGATTTTAAAGGGTGAAAATAATTTCTTTGAGGTATAATATATTCAATGGTTATAAATCTTCATTTTTTTTAAATGAAAAACTTATTTTTTAAATCTTTTAAATAAATAACGAGTGGGACTGGAGAAAAGTCAGAAATTCTTCAAATTAAATTCGAATTCATCTCTACCTAAATATAATAAAAAAAACATTGCAATGAAACATCTTTATTCCTTTTTTATAGGCGAATCCTACTCATCGCCTCGAGTTTGGGTGTTGCTATATCGCTGGCAGGTCTGGGCTCGCACTTCCTGCTTATTGACCTGGGCGTCGATGTCGAGAGCGACTTCCAATGGTTGCCTGTGGCTTCTATGTTCCTCTTCGAGATCGCCTTTTTCGCAGGTCTCATGTGTGTACCCAGTGCTGTCCTTAGCGAACTGTTCCCCACGAACATAAAATGCATCGCAGCATGCTTCGCCAGTCTTGCCGGTGCCATTTTCGCCTTCGTCTCGACGAAATCCTACCAACCGCTGATTGATCTAATTGGCGAAAGCAACGTCTTCTTTACATACGCATTTATCACGGTGTTGATTATTCCTTATGCGATGATCTGCATGCCTGAGACCAAGGGCAAGTCGTTGCAGCAGATCCAGGACGATCTCATAAAGCGCGCAGGTTGAGATGATGGATGATAGGTGAAGATGCTAGGAACAAATGAGAAGCTGGTCGGTCAAGATTTGACGAAAAGACCGACCGGTTTTACTATAATACTCTTTGAATCGTCGTGTTGGACGAATTAGGCTTCTTTGATGCAGAAGCTGATTTATCCGTGGTTTATATGAATGGTCTAGTGATTAGATTTAATGCGATTGTTCGTTTTTGTTACTCTTGTTGGTTCGGAGATCGATCGACGCCTTTGTATCAGTGCCATTTTCAGCATTATTTTATTGAACAGTAAAAACCTGTTTGAGAATGCATACCGATAGTTGTAACGTATTACTTTCTTATTATTGGATAGCAATCACTTTTGATTTTTCTGCTGCATTTAGGGCGATGCTTGAAAAGAAGAAAAGATGGGATTGCATGAAAGTAACCAGTGCAAATAATATATTAGATAATACAAAAATTGGAATAATTACAGGATACTTAACGAAAGCTGAAACTTTTATAAAATTTCTAGAGTACAATTGCAATAAAATTTTATTATGTTGTTGTATTTTTAAGAAACTTCTTTAGAAGTAATATTACATTTGTTTAAATATAAGTACTGTGTATTGAATTAGATAAAACTTTTATCATAACCAAGGAGAAGTGTAAGAGACTCAGCCTAGTAAGTTAAACGATAACATCAATATTTTTTACAAGTATTTTTTATTAAAGTTCAATTTTGAACATTTTACTATCTTTTATTAAGATTAATACATGCAAATACTTAAAAATATTTTTGATTTTTAACATCGATATAAAGTTTTTTACTTAGTTCTAAGTCTATTCATATTATAGAAACTGATTGACTTTGTAAACTAAATCAGCCTGTAGTACTTTAGGATTCTTTTATTTTTTATTACTTTAGAGCTGATAAACACAAATAAGTTATTTTAATATAAATTGATAGTATGAATGAGAGGAATACAATATCATTATCTGCATTATCTGCAATTTATTTTAATGAGATCAGAGAAATAATATTTAAACTCTTTCAAGCGATAATATTGTATTTCAGATTCTTGTAAACTATAAAATACTTAAATACTTTAAAGCATTTTGGCTGAAGTTTATGTGTATGACTGTTCGTTGATGTGAGAGATTCGTTTGTAATTTATTTTTTTTTATTTATGCCATGTGAAGTGTATAATTTTAAGTTGTACAGCAATAAAACTAAAGATCTAAAATTCTCAACAAAATTTTTATTTTTATTAACCTTATTTGTTTTGTATAATTTTTTTTTATTGATTTCATAGGGCTTTCATAACTATGTAAGTTCCTTAAATATTTCTAATGTTTGAACAATGTTACTTCATTTTTTACAACAGTTGGTTCTAGATACTATATAGTATTTACGTAACAATCATAGACCATAAATCTGGGTAAATTTATTACACAAAATATTACATCTTTATTTATGCTATGTGATTCTGGCTTTATCTCATCTGATAAAAAATTTACTTTTTAACTGAATGCAATAAAAATACACGTGTAGCATCCTCCCCAGCATACAAAATGAAGTTTTGTTCATACTGAAAGTATAAAAATACTATTTGTTAGAAATCGTTTTGAAAAATTATTTAAAAATAAGGTAAATACAATATTAACAAAAAGAGAGTAGATCAGTTTAAGAATCAATACACCTACATTGCAGTAACAATGACAATTATTTTTAAATTAATTATACTGATTATTAAAATAATTAATATTTGTTCTCTTCAAAGGTCAATAACAGTCTGAAATTTTGGGTTATTCCTCAAATTGAATGCAAATTTTCTTAATTTTAATACCCACTTGTACTTGTATATGAAATTCAAAGTCTGCACAATAAACTTCATTTAAGAGTATCTTTAACTTTGATACTACAATAAGTTCATAATTTTTGCTACCAGTCCATATAATTTCATTAAACTGAAGAAGACCAGCCTGGGTTGGAAACTATAAAATAATATTATATTAATTATGGCATTTTCATTTAAAGTCACTTTTCGTACTGAAAGTATCTGTAGGTACAGTTATATTTACAACTTATAAGTGTTGCTACTGTTTAGACTTTATGGAATGATACATTTTATAGATTGTTTAGAAAATATTGTACTCTTCGAAGAAGAAGGATTTCTTGTAGAAACCTTTTTCTCTCGCGAACTCAGGTCAGAACGACCCTTTACTATTAAGACCGAAGTACATACCTGGTCTGTGCAAGTATGTCATAAAAATTATTGCTGTATGTTTTTTCTTCTATACTTGTCTTTAGATCGTACAGACCAGTCTCTCATCTTTGTGACACATGTGGCTTCTCGATATGCACGAACCTCTTTTCTTTAACGCATTTTTTAATCTGTATCTTAAGTATTCGAGCACGTACTCAACCCATTCGAACCTTTCAGCAACGCTTCTTTCGGCGACCAACGGTTAGACACCGCCTTAAAAACCCGCCGAACATCGGAAAATATATACCGGACATTTTCATCAACTAGGCTTTCGCTTGACACCAAAGTATTTTCCCAAAGTAATAAAACAGCTGTTTGAAAGCGTCACCAAACTTCTTGCACGCTCAAAAACGCGGCTAAATTGAGTTCTCACTCAAGACCCAACGTGTAAGGTCCAACCGAGTAAGCTCTGAGTGATTCCGGCAGAGTGTAATTTCTCTGCGCAAATCTTTCAAGGTATAACTTCCTTTGCAGAATCAAAGCAGAGAATATAAGTTTTTCTCTGCAGTTATATTTCTTAGATTATTAATAGTGTAAATTATATTATAGTTTTTATTTTCAAATAAAGTGTTTATGATATATTTTACACCAGTTTTATATTTTATTCATTGAACTTTCAATACGAGGTGTACCTTGGAGAACTTAAAAAATATTTCGAAAGGGGCTCGCCATACAGCTACAAATTACAAGATTATAAAAACCATTCATAAGAGGTTTTGTACTTTTTTGCAGTAGATTTATAAAAGTACATTTATTAGTAAAAGATAGTGTCGCGTATAGTTTACTTTAACCTATAGCACTTGCAAAATAATAACAGTATTAAAATAATCTTGGTAAATAAAAGTTTTAAAGTTAGTATATTGTAAAAAGAAATATTGAATATTGCAAACTGCATGTAATTTTAGTGTAGTTGAAAACTAAAATAGTACGTGCCAAATAGTTTTAAGAAAAGAATAGTATACTTAAATTTCAAAACGATCAGTAATATGAGCGCAGTCAAGCCATTCGCTTTGAAATTGATTTGGTTGGAATTAATATAACATTTGTAACTATCGTTCAACAAATACTTGAAATAGGTGTAAGTCAATGCAGTGTTGCATTTATAATTATTATGTCGACAACAGAACGGGTTTATTGCAAGTGTTTTCTTGCATCAATGAACTTCCTTTTGCACTTTTCAACATGCAGGAGAATAATTCATAAGTTCGGTTTTAGATAAGTAAATTTTATCGTAGAATAATAATTAATCTAATGATCTACACTTCTTTACATTGTTGCTTTTAACATGTAATAGTGATTCAATGCTAAAATCGTTTTAGTTCGTTCGAAGTTAGAGAGCGGAGAAGAAGTATGGAATCGTAAAAGAAACAATTTGTCATTCATAGACGCAAACCAGCATCAAACTAAAAATGGTTGAATTAAAAACAAATTGTTCGGTAATAAAAAAGTATTTTCCACAGTATCTTACAGGACTTGGTAGTGAGTACTTTTTTTCGTTTAAATTTGACGTACTTATTATAGGCATAGAAATTAAATAGATAATTCAAATATTTATTTATATAGTAATAAACCTACAGAAATACAGTCCCCTCTAGAAATAGTGTTAAACATCCAACTGTGTGGAAACATATTTCGCGAAAGTCAGCTCCCCACGTGATTTGCACGTGATATACTTAACGCCAGCAAATATGAGTCGGTTCTCTTACAATAGTGCTATACGTTGTTTTCTTTATTTTTCGATGCCTGGTATTAAATTGCCACCTAAAATTCACATCAATTTTTTACAACATGAAATTTTTGTGATTTTTTTAACATGAACTGAACCCGAAATATAAATTAGCTTAAGCAGTTTTATTAGGAAAGTGTGGTGGCCAGGCTACGTTATTCTCTGATTAAAAAAAAAATTAGATTTCATTAGCAGTTTTCATTATAACTATTCTTTGATTCTGATTTTACACATGAAGATTATCTAATATTCATAGAAAATCTAGTTTTATTTGTTTATTACTCTGCTATCATTAGAAGGAAGAAACTATGTACTCTCGACGTAAATATATTCTCGAAATGATTGACCGCTATAACGATCAGAAAAATAAAGCCATCACAATCGCCATAGCGGCGATTCATTTCGAGAATATATTCACATCCAGTGTACATATTTTTGAGTGGCAGTATTCTTAGACACGACTGTATCACAACTATTTAGATTTATTAAAACAAAACGTCCCTTCGAAGTGAAAGTTTTATCATTCATTATAAAAACAAGTCCAACATTTTTACAAATCTTCAATAACTCCTTACTCTAAAATAATAATGATTCAATATTTATTAAATATAAACACTTTGTAACAAGCACTTACATTATACAGTACATCAAATTTTTTTCAAATTAATACAATAGCACTACATACGTTACTTCATCGTTCAACGATAGGAGACGAGTGTATATTTAAAATGTTAAAAATATTTTAAATATTTCAAATTAAAATTCAATGAAATTAACTTTTAAATAAGTAAGCTAATGCGCTCGAAGTACTAAAATTAAACCTATATTTTTGTTAAACAAATTGTTGCTTATCGTTATTGTATTTATTGATACTATACGTAAAGGTTGTACAATATCTTGATCAATCTACACAGCTATTTGAAAATTTAACTATAATGTAACATGGTTTTCAAAATTTTTGATCCAACAAATAGGCTGTTTATTTACCAGGAGACATCTCGATCACCATAAACAGCCTTTAATGAAGTTTTGTGCAGCAACTTCTGATATTTGAAAATAAAGTCTATTATCTATAATTGGATACAACAAATACATTTGACGTAAACTCAGCGGTCGGCGTAGAGCATGAGGTAAAATAAGGGTTAGGTTTAGTTATAAATAACAGAAAGCAAACAATAATTTATGTTAAAATAAAATATCTATAATAAAACGGTAGAGCAGTATTAAAATTAAAATAAAGTAAAATTAATTAAACATTTAAAAGGAAGGCAGTGTTGCAGTCGCGGTCACGTTCGTTTCGCAGTCACGCGAGATTCTCGCCAGCCTGTCGGCTGTGTCCGGGTGACACCGAGCGTGGCTCGAGGTG
>JAYJLV010058029.1:0-18124 GCA_036873485.1 Torymus texanus
TATATAGTCTTATATTGTCATGTGTAACTATATATCATCATACATATGAAAAATTTTCGATGCTACATCACATTTATGTATCGTTTTATCTGATAATATATGGTAATATATTGATCACGTATGACCATATATACTCATATATATATATATGGTCATACATGATCATATATAATGATTTTAGATATACATATGGGATATTTCATGGGAAGTGAGCAGTCAAAAATTTTAAAATCGCTAAATACTCGTTTACTTTCACTATATCATGAAAAAATAATATTTCCAGAGTTTTAGACCGAAATTTTCAAAAATAAGACAGTTATAGAACATTAAAAATTCAATTTTTTCGAATTTTTGCTTAAAATTCAACTTTATTCATTTTTTACTCAAAATCTCGATATTTTTTGTATAGAACATTGATTGGGAAAAAGTTTTCATTTTTTCTCTAGAACGTGCCAATATTTATTTTATGACCCTTTTTGAAAGTCTCTGATTGGCTGATTTAAGAGCAACCTTCATCGAAGAATACTGATAGTTTGCCTTAAAATTTTTTGCTCAACAAATTTTTTTTAAATTCTGCTCTTCAAAACCTTCAAAATGCTTTTTTAACCAAAGTTGGCCAAGCTAATTGAAAAAAGTTATGATTATTTTTAAATACCAAGAAAAACTAATAATTAGCATTTTTGGTCATGTGGTTGATTTACAGACATGACATTATTCATACACCTTATGTAATGGATCAAATAACTTTTAATTTGGTTAGGACATCGAACAAAACATAATATTTATTTTTCAATAATATTTGGCTTTTACAATAAACCTTATGAGGTTATCAATTATAACCTTCTGGTATTTTAAATTTTTTTAACATTCGACAAAAAGCCCTCGCTTTAACACATTTCATACCTTCTTAAAACTACATTTGACAATTACCCGGTTAAAAAGATCTGATAAAACCACTTAAAGAGAATGTAGAAACCAAATAACATATGCCGTTTGTGCACTAGAATCTACAAGTTTTAAGAAGGTATGAAATATGTTAAAGAGAGGGCTTTTTGTCGAATGTTAAAAAAATTTAAAATACCAGAAGGTTATAATTGATAACCTCATAAGGCTTATTGTAAAAGCCAAATATTATTGAAAAATAAATATTATGTTTTGTTCGATGTCCTAACCAAATTAGGTTATTTCATCCATTACATAAGATGTATGAATAATGTCATGTCTGTAAATCAACCACATGACCAAAAAGGCTAATTATTAGTTTTTCTTGGTCTTAAAAAATAATCATAACTTTTTTCAATTCGATTGGCCAACTTTGGTTAAAAAAGCATTTTGAAGGTTTCGAAGAGCAGAATAATAAAAAAATTTGTTGAGCAAAAATTTTTAGGGCACACTCGCAGTATTCTTCGATGAAGGCTGCTCTTAAATCAGCTAATCAGAGACTTTGAAAAAGAGTCATAAAATAAATACTGGCACATTCTAGAGAGAAAATGCAAACCCAATCAATGTTCTATACAAAAAATATTGAGATTTTGAGTAAAAAAATGAATAAAGTTGAATTTGAAGCAAGAATTCGAAAAAATTTGAATTTTAAATGTTCTATAACTGTCTTATTTTTGAAAATTTCGGTCTAAAACTCTAGAAATATTATTTTTTCATGATATACTAAAAGTAAACGAGTTTTTAGCGATTTTAAAATTTTTGACTGCTCACTTCACATGAAATATCCCATTTATACATATATATATTCTTATATGAGGTCAAAATCAATATATAACCATATATGATTATATATAAATTATATATAATTATATATAATTTATACTTAAATCATATATTATTATATATAACTTTGTTTTATTCGGAAATGGGTGCCCAAAAACAAAAGTAACCGTAAAATCTTGGGATTAAATCCCCGAAAAGGCGTTTCTTCAAATTTTCCAAATTAAGGTCATTTTTTCAAGGTCATAAAATCAAGATAAAGTCTTAACGATAATTTTCCTGTATTCTACATCTATTTAGCTTCCAAATGCGACCTAAATCGTCTTTTTAGACCTTCTCGTTCAAAATTTATTTGATTTTCGGACGAATTTCATGACAATAGTACACTGTGCGCCGCTTGAAGGCACCACGTAACATATTGCAATGCGCCATGATCGCTACCTCAGCTCACGCAGCTGTGAGTGTCGGCTGCTCGGTGCGCCTACGTGTGCTTTCATTATGAATGTGTTTAAGGTTAGCTTTTGTTGTTTAGTCACTAAAGAGACATTCACTCAAGTACAATTGTACGTTGTCTGAGCCAAAAACTTCAATTACCTGGATATATTGGATAAGTAGAAATTAACTAAATAAGTATTAAATTCTCAGAAAGAATAGATACTTTGTGAAAATTCTTTTTTCCAGATGAACAGTATTCGTTAGATGACACCCAAACAATTATTGTATGAAGCTCATCATGGGATTTGATCAAATGGTTAAGAGCTGTAGCTGTAGCTCTCTGTAGCTTTACCTCAAGCTGCGATGGTTCTTGTGTAGTAAGTTGTATATTCATTACTTTCTTCTCAGTTAAGCGTTCTTTCATAAATAAACAATATTATTAAATTTTTCTTGTATTATCCAAAACATCTTTTTATATATCCCATGCATTAGGTTTCTGATTCCTATTTCTTTCTTGATTTTCTTTTATAACATTGAAATAGATTTTTGAATTACTATTGCCTTTGTATATAAATATATGTTTCTTGTGATTTTTCAATATTTTTATCATAGCAGAATGTCTTATCGTGTCAACTGATTTATTAATAACATAATTTATTCTTTACAGATATTGAACTTACTGAACAAGTCTCTCAAGTTTTTGATTGAAACAATTTACTACTGTCTGCACTGTTTGACAGCTTGAGTCCGTACGTGTTAATACAAAACAATGGTAAGTCATATCTTTTCTTGTAATATTATTACAGTATACTTCAGAATACTGACTAAGAATGAGTGTTTGTATGTTTCAGGAAAGACAAAAAATAGAGCCATTCAGAATAATTAAATTTTGAGAATTAAGAAATTTTTTTTTTAAAGGCTTATTTTTCAAAATCTAATATTTCGAGCTTTGGCGTTACTTTATTTCAAGACCAGTTGATGGATTTTAATCGAACAACGTGTAAATTGCTTGTAATATGTGCCCATTTGGAAATATGCTATAGAATTGCAAAAAATTTTCAATAAGTATGTTTTTTTTGCTCAAAACCACAAAAATTCATCAAAAGTTAAAAAAATGAGGTAAAAAATAGTTTTTAATATAAAAAAATACATACGTATTCAAAATTTTTTGCAATTTTATAGCTTACTTCTAAGAAGAGGAATATTACAAAATTAGCACTTTGTCCCATTAAAATCCATCCATTAGTCTTTAAAAAAAAAAATAACGCGAAACTTTATCTTTTGGAAAAACCATTATTAAGTGAAAAATGGATTTAGGAATTCCTATAGTGGTCTGTGGAGATCAAAATATGTTATATTTATAATATTCATTTGTATTTTTATAATATTAATATTTGTTTTATTTGTTTCAGGTGATTTTGGCCTGAGAGGCCATTAGGTAGAAGACCACCTTAAGTGACTTAATTGGAGGTTGTTTTGTATCCTTTGTAGTCTGTCCTTAGTGGTGACTTCATTCTTGTCACTTACATCTGGACTGAAGAAATCCTTAGTCTCCTCGAGCATGTCAAAGGGTTGTAGATTTTGTGGCGGTACCTCTACTACTGTATCTTCCTCATAGGAGTTTATTGCCATGACGTGGCATTTTTTATCTTTATTGCTTACGATGGCTTCCCGAATGAAGATATTTTCGGGAGTTTTAATCCTGGGTAGACATCCTGTTACGAGGTCCGTTTTCAATAAATTGATGGTTACCATGGTATTTGTGCGGACACTTGAAATAAATCTTGATGGTTTTGGTTCCTGGTAATCGTAGTTATTGTATCTTATTGGTTTGATAGGGCGTGAGGGCGTGCTCTGGAAGTTGTGGTGGAAGGATATTTCGGCTCCCTCTGCGCTTAAAAAATTTACCCCTAGAATTCCCTCTACTTCAATTGCTAGTGATTCCATTATCACCTGTAATTTAATGGGCTGAATAAAGAAGGTTATTTCTGTTGATCCGGCAGTGTTGTAGCTATCCTTGGTGATTCCCGTGATGGTCATTACTTCATGGGTGGCTATAATTGTTCGGGGTTGGAGTGCCCTGAGGTGTATTAAATTTACCTCGGCCCCTGTGTCGACCAGGAAGCGGGTTGGTTGTTTTAGTAGTAATGCATTTAAGGTGACTAAGGATGTTATACCTCGTCCTATTTGTTCCTTGTCCTTCCCTCTGCAGCTATGAACTTGACAGTTGGTCGACGCTCAGGAGTTGACGTACTCATCGGGACGTCCGTCCGACGAGTAGCTGTAGAGTTCAAATTATCTGTAGGTGTCGTTGATCTTCTTAATGGTGCACCAGCTCCCTGATACGGCTGAAGTCCGTAAGGATACATGTATGCCATAGGTGACAAGTATGGATAAGGTGGCGTAAAATCATAAGGTGTTGGCCAATAAGGATAGTTTGGTGTGTTGTGGTCTCTTCTTTGTTCGTCATACATCGGGCATGTTCCTGGTTGGCGCTGTTCTTCGGTACCTTGCGAGCTGGGCCTCTCCTGTTTACGATAGGGAGAAGGCAAACGTCCTCGATAGGGGGAGGATCCTCGATTGGGGTATGAAGACGTTGATTGATGAGGGTCCTTATTTCGTCTGCCGTAGGGTACGTACTGGTATGGGGATGGCGATCGATTTATTACGTTATCGCGCCATCAGTAGGGTCTGAGAGGTTCTCTATTCAACTGCTGTGGGGATGGTGCTGGGGATGTATCCCTAGAGAAGTTTACATGTAGTTCTCTTTTATCAGAGCCTTTTGTAGTCATACCGGTCAACCGTCCTCTTTTGTCATGGTATCCTCCCATGCCTCGTTCGATATTCATTAGGTTGTCAAGCGTGGCTGGATTCTTCACGCTCATCGCGTAAAGGAGATCGTCTGATAATTTTATTTTAAAGGACTCTAGAGCAATACCTTCCAGCATTACTTCCATATGCGAGACTTGTGCTTCTGTAAAGGGTTTCCGCTGTTAAGATAGTCGAAATCCCCTGATATCCAAAATCTTCTTTTCCTTATGCACTATGTTTTTATGGTTAAAAAACAGGTTTTATCAATTATTTCCCTCCCCCCCCCCACCCTCCACCCCCTCGTTGTAGACCCAAAAACGTGTTTTCTACGTTTTATTTTTTTTCTACGGCTCTAGTCATTTAAAAATTCTGAAAAAATTTGCAGATATATTTGATCACTTTAGAGAACATACAGAATTTTTCCAGAATTTTTGGGTCACATTATGTTTTTTCAATATTTTAAATATTTCTCAACATTTTCTGAAAATAGCTGCAGGACTAATTTTGATTATTTTTAGTATATTCTTTTAAAAAGTTGTTTCGTGAATTTTTTAGATTTTTCTAGATGGTGCGTTCCCTTCAAAAACGCGAAAAACTGCATTTTTTAGCGTTTTTTGGCATCTATCGCATTATCGAAGGTATTTACGATAAAACCTATAGCAATATCATATTCTACGGAAAAATATACACCAAAAACATGTATAATACTTGTTACTAATATTTTTCAGCTATTTAATGGGAAATAACAACGAAAAAGTAGATTGTAACAAGCAAACATAAAGCTTTATTCACGCTTGATTTGTAAATAATCATCTTCAAAATTGGTTGGAAGTATATCAACGTAAGTATTTTTTACTGTAGAATGCGATGGTATGGTTGTAGGAAGTGGTGAGGTCGTGAAATGAGAGACGTGCTTCCTACTATATACTTTATTGTCTGTCTCTCTCTCTCTCTGGCGTGGCTGACCGTGTCATGGTCAGAGCGGGACTGTGCGGCGGCATCGGCGGCGCTCACTCGCAGCATGCGCTGCTCTCTCTCTCTAGCTGCGCTGGCTAGTGCCGTCACCTATCGGTGGGGGCCTACAGTACTCCCCCCCGAAAGGAGAAAAAATGAGTAACATTTTTTTTTTTTAAGGAATATAAAATATAATTTTACAGGTGAGAGAGATTACATAATGAAAGTGTGGTCAGCACGCAGAGAGTTGTAACATTGGTAAAATGTGAATTACAATTTGGTAAAAATATAAAGTTTGTTGATAAACGAACGTAGCTTAATATCTAAAATCACAGTGTAATGATTGTACAAGTAGTTTCTTGTGTTGATATAGACTTAGTTTGCAGTCTTTCGATTTTGACACAGGGCAAGAACGCATTAGGTACATTAGGCGAGATCGATTACAACGAAAGGGTTGTTTAAAATTAGCCTAGTCTAAATTATTATACGTAACATATTTACAATGGATGTGTAGCGCAATAAATTTTGGTAAGATATGGATTTGGTCACTGCACCTCCTCGCGAAATGTGCAAGTTCTATATATAAAGGTAAACTAGTTCCGACTTTTGTTTCGTCTCAAAATGTTTGGGACGAACTTGACGCGTTTTGGCTTAGGCAAGGATGGTTGACTAGGAGGTGAGGGTGGCTTATCTGCTGTAGGAAGTTGTGAGGGCTTGAGGATGCCAGTGGGTTTTGTCGCATTGTGTACGGTAGTTGAAGGAAAAGGTTGAGGGGTAAGATCCTTGACAGGAGTGGTGAGGGATGTAGGAGGTATAATTGGTGTTGGAAGCTGCAGAGGCCTGAGAGTGTTGGTTGGTTTAGGAATGATATTCTTAGTGCATTCAGAATCCTCTTATAGGATGAATGCAGACTTCAGGCGTTCAATGTTCACTGTCCTGGAATTGCCGTTTACGTCAATGACGAAGGTATGATTGTCGTTGCTGCGTGAAATCACCTTGTACGGGCCTACGTTGGGTCGTATTAAAGCTGGTCTAATTGACTTCTCTTGTAGCCAGACGTGAGTGCAGATGTCTAGACGTTAGTGCGGGAAGGGTTAGGTTGCAGTTATATGACTAACTGGAACAGGTCTCAGTTGTCGCATGTAATCGCGAAATTCGTTGTGGAATGTTCGGATATCCGGTTCCTCAGTGGTGAAGGATGAGAAGTCTCTGGGAATTCTCATTGTTTTGCCAAAAACTAAGTCAGCTGGGCTAGTATCTGTGTCTAGGTGGATGCGTGTGCGCAATCCAAGGATGACAGTAGGTAGCAGCGCGAGCCACTGCTGATTGTTGCCGTGACACGTGACGTCCCTGTGGAGTCGTTCCACCATGCCGTTGGATGCCGGATGATAGGAAGTGGTTCTGATTCTGCTGATTCCTAAGATGGGCAAAAGTTCAGCAAATAGTCTGGATTCGAACTGGGCACCTTGGCGGGTAGTGATCGTCGTTGGTGCGCCATAACGGCAAATCCAGTTGTTGTTGAATGAGTGAGCTACTGTCGATGCTGTGGTGTCTGCAATAGGGATAGCCTCAGGCCATCTGGTGTAATGATCGATGATGGTGAGGACATGAGTGTAAGCTTGACTGTAAGCAAAGGGTCCCACGAGATCCAAGTGTAAGTGGCTGAATCTTGCATCTGGGGTAACGAAGTGCTTAGGCAAAAACTTGTTGTGTCTTGTCACTTTGGATTGCTGACAAGCCACACACAATTTGCACCAAGAGGCTATTTCACGACTCATATTTGGCCAGACGTACTGCTGGTGAATGAGGCGAGTTGTAACTTTCGCTCCAGGATGAGAGAGCGAGTGTAAGCTGTCAAAGACTGTTCTTCGCAGTTTTCTGGCATGTACGTTCGTATGGAGTCTTCGTAGAAATCACAAAAGAAAGGCATGTGCTCAGGCCCCCAAGTTAGTCTGCCGAGTTTAAGGCGGTGATCCGGCGTATTTAAGATCTCCTTTAGTTGCTCATCGGTTGCCTGTTCTAGACTGAGCTGTGTCGGGTCGAAGAACGTCGGGAGTCGAAAAGCATTAATGTTTGCTAAGACTCTTCTGACTTGTGGGTCAGTAAGCAGCTGAGGATCGCTCCAGTCGAATTGCGTAGGAGAAGTGAAAGTGTTGATTCTGGACAAAGCGTCCGCAACATCATTCTCTTCACCTGGGAGGTAACAAATCTCCGTGTTGAACTGGGCGATGTAGGACAATCTGCGTGAGTGAATAGGTGGCATGTTGTCCGAATTTTGCTGTAAGGCGTAGACTAATTCTAGATAATAGTGGAAGTGCCGGATTGCTTCGTAAATGGCTGTAAGTTCTCTGTCGTAAGTAGAGTATTTCTGTTGCGCAGGCGAAAAGAGCTGCGAGAAGAATCCTATTGGTTTCCAGAGATCGCCTGAGCGTTGCTCGAGGGATGCTCCCATTTTGTTGTCTGAGGCGTTGGTGATGAGAGGTAAATCTACATTCTCGCTTGGAAAGGCGAAGAATGCAAGATTGATGATGTCGTCTTTACATTTCTGGAATGCAGTCTTGACTTCGTCAGTCCAGATAACTGGACGTTCGTCCTTCTTCTTAGAGCCTTACAGGAACTGATTTAGTGGGCGCTGTGTTAGGGCTGCGTTAGCTAGCAGACGCCTGTAACTGTTGACCAGACCTAAGAATCTGCGTAATTCTTGGATGGTCTGTGGTAATGGAAATTCTTGGATAGCCTTAACCTTTTCTCGATTTGGCTTGAGGCCATCAGGTGTGATGAGGTGTCCCAAGAAGACCAGTTCGGAGACACCGAACTTGCATTTTTTCTACGTTGACTTGCAGTTCGTACTCGTTAGGCGCGATAACACTATGTCTAGGTGCCGTTTGTGTTCTTCTTCTGAAGAGGAAGCGATAAGAATGTCGTCTAGGTAGACAAAAATAAAGTCTAGATTACCTAGTGCTGAGTTCATGTAGCGCTGAACGGTTTGGGAGGCGTTGCGGAATCCAAATGTCATGACTGGGAACTCGTACAGTCCAAAAAGCGTGATGATCGCCGTTTTTGGAACGTCCACCGGAGCTACCGGTATCTGGTAGTAGGATTGACGGAGGTCGAGAGCTGAGAAGATGCTTTTGCCATGAAGCAAGGTAATACAGTCAGGCATGTGTGGAATCTGATAACGATCTGGAACTGTGACCGTGTTTAACTTGCGGTAGTCGCCGCAAGGACGCCATTTGCCATTCTTCTTGGGTTCCATGTGTAGTGGACTGGCCCATGGGCTGTTCGAAGGACGTCAGATGCCCAGCTCGCACCATTTGCGAAATTAATCCTTCGCTGCTTTCAGTTTAGCGGGTGAGAGGCGTCGAGCTCTCTGCGAGACTGGTGGTCCTGTAGTGAGTATGTGGTGAAAGACTTCCCGTTTCTTGACAGCTCGAAATTGAGCTGGTCCAAAAACACTGGGAAACTTATTCACGATATGCGCATACTTGTGGTTGGGAGCCAAGAATGAAATTTGAAGAGGTTCTATCGTCTTCAAGAACGCAGGTGCATGTGTAAGTTAATTGCCATCTATCAACCTCCTGAGCTTGAAGTCCGGTAAGAGGTGGTAATGCTTGAGAGGGTCGGCTCTGATTATGGAGTGAGGAACGTCTGCTTGTACGGGAGGCCTACGTCTAATTTAAGGCGTGCAGCACCAAAGACGTCTAGTTCGGATCCGTTGACAGCATAGAGCTTGAATTCGGATGGTTTCCCGTGCCAGCTCTTGGGTTTCGGTATGACTGAGAGATCCGCACCCGTGTCAATCAAAAAGATTTCGTTAGAGAGTCTCTCTTTGACATGGAGACGTGCGGTTAGATTTGACCGGCTGTTAGTCTCCACAACAGCAGGTTGGTTTAGTTTTCCTTATAGGACGATGAATCGGTTGATTCGTCAGGATTCCTGTAGTCAGGGTTCCTGATTGTGTAGTTTTGGCCAGGTCTACGTTTCCAGCTGCACGGAAGGAAGCAGTTGCGTGCTTCTGTGCCAAACTTAGTGTGATTTCTGCCCTGTAGGCCAGAGCGCGATCTTGCAGGTAGGAGCTGCGCCGCCTCTGGAGTTAGACCATGGATGTTTTTTGCTGTCGGAACGTTTGCCTAGTTCAAGGATGGCCGCTGTGAGTTGGGCAAAACCTTCCTCTGGAACAGCAGAGACAGAGTTGGGTGTCTTCAGAGCGTTGATGTTGTGCGATTGTTGAAGGACATCGTAAGCCACATCCGCGCTTTTAAGAAGTTCTGATTCTTCTTTGTAGTTCATGACCATGATCTGTAACTGCGCCGGGAGGCGAGTTCGCCACAAAGAGACGACTGTTTCGCGTGGTACTCTGTTTTGAGCTAAGCTCAGCATCTCCGCTAGGAAGCCGGGAGGTCGCTTGGGATCCATTTCCAAGCCTTTGCACAGCCTCAAGCTGTTTCTCTGGTGTTTCTGCGTATCTCTCCGTGAGAATTTTCTTGATTGCATCATATTTTTGTCCTCTGTGGAGCTGCAGGAGTGTTAGGTGCCCCTGTGGATGCACACAAGGAGTAAAGTTCTGTCTCCGCGTCTGTTCATGAGTGTGACCGGTAGAAAACGTTGTAGCTTGTAGATAATCTTTACAGTATTGTGCTGCCTCAAAATGTTGAATTTTAGTTTTTATATTTACAGCTGTATCACCATGCGCCTTACCATCGGGATGGTTTGTACTATAATCATTTATTATAAACAACGATGTTGACATAATGCTGATTTCCGAAACACAATTCACACAAAAGAACTACATCAAAATTCCACGGTACCAAGAAACTAATACAATAATCAGCGCAACTAGTATAGATATGGTGAGCTCGTCGTCAAGAGCCAGTGCGCCAACAATACAACCTATTAACTCAAGAATACAACAAGGCACGTAATGGAGCAGAACATCGATTTTATTGAAGAAGTACAAAAAGATATAATACAAGAGAGAAAATCATACCCTGGTCTTAAAGCTCTGAATAAAAATATTAGTACAAAAGATATCTTAATACTGCATGTAAATATTAGAAGTTTAAAAGCCAATTATGCGAAACTAAATATTTTTATCAATAGCTTAAAGATCAAACCATATATCATTGTATGCACAGAAACGTAGAGTTTACTAAACTCTGAATATTATGTGATACCAAAATATAAATTGTACTATAACGAAAAAAAACTAAATCAAAGCGATGGTGTAGTTGTATATATATAAATGAATGTATAACAGAAACTACTGAAATAATCGAAATTGGTAGACTAAAAATATTAAACTTTCAAATAATACTAAATAATAATAGCTATCTTGAAATACCTACACTAGATCGATGCCATGATCTGCCTTGTCTTGAATTCATTTCTAATATAAAATCATATATCAATAGTAAAAGAAACAAAAAACATCACCTGATTATTAATGACTTTAATATCAATATTATGAAAGAAGACGAAATTAGCTACGAATTTCTAAACAATATTCTCGAAAAAGGATTCATATCAGGATTTATACACACAACTAGACCTAATAATAGTGGTGGAAGCTGTATCGACAAAATTTATATAAAAACCAAATCTATAAACACTAAAGATCTCAAACTCTCAATCCCTTTTATTGATCACTACCCACTATTCTTGAACCTGACCAAATCTCCAGCTCATAAAAAAGAAAATATTCAGTATTATTATAACTACACTAAACTTCAAAGCATAGCCATTATGAAAAATTGGAATATTATAGAGATAATGCATGATCCCGACGAAGCTACATCAGTTTTAATAACTGAAATACGAGACTGCTAAGAAAAATCCAAAAAAGTGCTTAAAACAAAAAATAACAAGAGATATCCAAGAAAGGATTGGATGACTAAAGCAATAATGATCTCGTGCGAAAAGAAAGAACAACTATATATTAAAATACGTAAAGAACCTAATAATAATATTATAAGAATTATACTAAGAGACTAGACAAAATTATTAAGGAAGCTAAAATAAGATATGAGAGAAACTTTATAATGAATAACATTAATAATGCTAAGCAGCTGTGGAAGTTCATAAAAGATAAAATGAGAACCAACGTATATAAGAATACAACAATAAGTAAAATAAGAGTAAATAACAATTGCATAATTGAAAATCAAAAAGAAATAGCCTATCATATGAATTCGTACTTTTGTAAGATTGGAATAGATTTAAGTAACAAAATATCTGAACCTCATAATAAGAAAGTATATCTACCACCAATGAATACGAATTTAATTTTTATTAAACCGACAAATAATGTGTAAATACTACAAATAATCAATGACATGGAAATAAAAAATGGTGAGGTAGATAACATCACTACCAAAGAACTGAAAGTACTTTCACACGTAATTGTGAATTCACTAACACATATCTCCAGTCTTTGTCTTGAAAAAGCTATATGACCTCAAGCTTTTAAAATAGCTGAGGTAATACCTACGATTAAATCAGGTAACAAAATGGAAATAACAAACTATAGACCAATATCCCTAATTTCTAATGTAGAAAAGATCTTGGAAAAAATAATCTATTTTCGTCCACAAACATTTTTTGACAGTAAACATTTGTTAGCTAAAAATTAATATGTATTTATAAGAAAAAGAGGCATCAAAGATTTTTTAGCTACTTAATGAACATTATGTATAATAAGTTAGATAAAAGTCAACCAATAGATATTGCGTTTTAGACCCAGCCAAAGCGTTTGATACTGTTAATTATCAGATCCTAATAGATAAATTATATAACTATGGTACAGCGAACGCACTCATAACTATCTAAGTAATAGAAAACAAAAGGTTAGAATAGGTACAAATGTGAATATCTTTCAAATAATAAGCAGGGGTGTACCACAAGGTACTATATTGGGTCCACTCCTATTCATAATTTACATCAATGACTTACTGACTAACAGAACAGATAGTACCATCTCATATGCAGATGATACAGCTATTATTTCAACAGATGATACCTAGGAGCAAGTTGAAAATCAATTGAACAAATACTTAAAAGATATAGCTATTTGGTTAGCGCTTAATAAAATTATCTCTTCATGTACAAAAAATCGTATACATAGCTTTCGGCAACTACTGTAATAGTGTTCCTAAGAATATAAATATACAAATACAGGTGTCTGTATCAGAAATCCTGTAACGGGAGGCACTTCTCGCCAGGTGCTCAATTAGCAGGGTTCGATAGGGAAGTGATAGGGTTCAATAGACTTCGTGACAGCAAAGATTTATTTTATGAAATATGATTTATTTTACACTCTGCACAAAAATTAAGGGAACACTTAAATTTAGCTTTAAAAAAGCACATATAGATAGGATCCTCTGTTTACTATCTGATCTGAAAAAATATAAAATTTCTCACAAAGCATCTATTCTTTTACAAGTGATGATAATATTTTATGTCTATTTTATACTTATCTAATAATAACGAATTCGTTGGTTGTTCGTTTATATATATATATATATAAACGCTGATTACTATATACAGAACCAACCTCTTGGTATGACAGGAAACATCTTCAACAGTGGTTCATCCAATCAGCAATCAAACGGCAACTTCACACCTGTTACCAATACAGGAGCAATCCATAAGCAGCCAAAGACTGGACGGAAAACTCATCCTCTCTCAGACAACGTCGTAACGACAGAAGACTTAGCAAATCTGTTGTAAGCAAGAGACAAACAAATAGAAGTGCTGAATCAAAAGTTTGAGATAGTTATCAAACTCTTGGAGAAACATTCTACCTCTCCTCCCGAGGGATCTCATCCTAGTCATCACACTCAAATCGTTACTCCGACCTCGATGACTTCGTCTGTCACGATCTCATCTCAGGCGCTTACAACTTCTACGTCACTTTGTCTCACAACCACAGCCAACACTAACTGTTACAGCTCTTCTACCTGGTCGCACAGTTTCTTTGGAAGCGTCCCGTCGGCTTGATGTAATCTACCACAGTTTCCCACAACTGAAGTACTGCTCTCACAAACGTATTACAAGTGTTACGGTAGAGGAAAAAAATAGACCAATAACTTTTTCCGCCATTTATTGTCCCCCGAGATTCCAAATAAAACAAGAAAGAATTTCAGACTTCTTTAAAACTCTAGGAAACTATTTCTTAGCAGGTGGAGATAATAATACTAAGCATCCGTGGTAGGGATCGATAAACCCAAATCCTAAAAGTCGGCAGCTATATCTGACTATACAATCGGAAAATCTATCTACAATTTCTACAGGTGAGCCTACGACTGGCCTTCGGACACAATTAAGAAGTCTGATTTAATCGACTTTGCAGTTTTAAAAGGAATCAACTTAAATCACATTCCTTCCGAATCTTGTCTCGACCTAACCTCAGACCACTCTCCCGTCATAATCAAACTAGATTTCCAGTTAAAGATAGAACAAACTTACAGTCTCCCGTATAGTAAAACAACAAATTGGGATCTGTACATAGCCTAAATGAAAAAATTACGGGCAACATACCACTAAAAAATCCAGAAGACGTAGAAAATGCCATAGAAGAATTCTATATAAAAATCCATGAAGCACTACAAATAGCCACCCCTCCACCTAACCAACGAATGGAAAAAAGAGAAATGTTTCACATAGTATTAAGGAAAAGATAATAGAAAAACGAAAAGTAAGAAAAATTTTGCAAAAGAATAGAAAAATTAAACAACGTAATAAGAGATTTAAAAAAGTGTATCTCGGATGAAAAAAACTGCTGCATACGAAATTATCTGGAAAACCTCAGTGCCACAGAAAACACTGACTACTCCTTATGGAAAGCCACCAAGAAAATAAATCAGCCGAAAAAATTCTCCCTGCCAATAAGCTGAAAAGATGGTAGCTGGGCAAGAAAGGATTTAGAAAAAGCTATTACCTTTGCCGAACATCTGCAATGCGTTTTCGAATGTCCACCACTCACAGTAACCACAGAAGAGGAGAGCAGAGTACTCGCCAACTCGCAGACAAATGAAACAGAAAATGATATACTAGAAAGCATTAAACTCAAAGAAGTCAAAAACATAATTAAGAATCTAAACCGAAAAAATCGCTTGGTTACGACAGTACTAATGGAAAGATGCTCGAGGAATTACCAACAAAAGCTATTAGATATGTAATTATACTAATAAATGCAGTTATACGCCTACGCTACTTCCATTCCCAATGGAAAGTAGCCCAAATCATCCTTATTCCGAAACCAGGCAAAGAAGCGGAACACGTTACGTCATACAGATCCATAAGCCTTCTACCAATATTATCTAAAGTCTGCGAAAAAATAATAATTAAAAGGCTATACATAATTCTGCAAGATAGAAAGATCATACCAAACCATCAATTTGGATTCCGGAACAAGCTCTCCACCATAGAGAAAGTCCACAGAGTTGTTACAAAAATTAGACAGACTTCCGAAAAAAGCTGGTATTGTACGAGAGCGTTTACAACAGACCTGTTCGAACTACTAAAATCATATCTCTCCAATTGGACATTCCAAGTAAAAATTAACAATGAGGTAACACAGCTCTACCAAATTGAAGCAGGGGTACCTCAAGGTAGCGTACTTGGTCCGATATGATACCTAATTTACACCGCCGATATACCCACCATGAATGGAATAACTCTAGGTACCAACGCAGACGATACAGCTATAATAGCATCACACTATAGCGCACCGATGGCATCTCTTATTTTACAAAACTACTTATTAAAAATTCAATAATGGTTCCAATTATGGCGAATTAAAATCAATGAATGCAAGTCCATACTAGTTACATTCACACTGCACAAAGAGACATGTCCTACAGTATTCTTAAACGGTAAATCCATTCCACAAATCAATAAAGCTAAATATCTAGGAATGTGCACTCTCTATCTCCATATGCGCGCACTCTAGTAACAGCTCCCGTTCCCCTCTCCGGCTGCCGATCCGTCTCTCTCCCTGCCGCGTCCCCCCTTCGATGCCTGCGCGCCGTACATGCGCGGCACTGAGTTTGTGCCGGTTACGCTCGAGTACGCGTCGCTCTCTCCCTCCCGTCTCTGCTAGTCGTGCGGCACTCTCGTATGCCTTCTTCTTCCCCCCGAGCGCGCGCTCCTACTCCGGAGGATCAGGTGTGTGTGCGTGTGCGCGAGTGTTGTTGCGCGACGTCCCCGGTGCTGTGCACGGTAGCAAGGCTACGCGACTACACGTATGTAGCCTCGCGGTCTAACCAGTGACCCGGTCACAAATGTTTAAAATGATGAAAACTTGATATTCTTTCTCATTTTCTTATAAACTACTGATACGAAAAGATTTTCGTAAATATGTCTTAAAATATAAAAAATATAATTATTAGTAATATTAATATAATTACCAAAATTATTAAGACTAAATGCGGGATTAATTATAAAAATAAAATGAATTATATTATGGTATTTAAAATTCAAGGGAATTGTCTTATGACAATTTTGTACATCTGATTACGAAAATTGACCACATGATAATCCAAAATTTGACAGCAATATACTACATTAATACTCTCCAACTTTTGCTAACAGATATAAAGACAATTGCATAGCAGCACAGCTGACAACTCACATAAGTTCACACATTTCAATAGTTTGTTTTCTTAGATTTTAATTATTTCAAAGATTTTTTTCTTAAATTCTGATTATTTGCGTAAGTGAGTAAATTTAGAAGTGAAAATTAAATGTATTATATGTGGAGGTACATCTGAAAAGATTTTAAAGTTTAATACTACAAGCGTGCAGTGACAGTTTTGTTTGGATTTTAAATGTAACTACAGCTTAAGACAGGAACACTTCTTTCAATCAAATATAGATATTCTGACCAAAAATGGGCATTATGAAGATTCGTGAAAGACGAAATAGTAATACTACGATAGGAGTAGAAATATGAAGAAGACAAGAGAGTTTACCTTTATGAAGAAGATAAGAGTAAAATGATTGAATTCAACTCACAAGAATAAAATTCAATTTAAAGAAGTTATACGTATTATAGTGGGTGTCAAGATGAACTTGTATATTTCAGTATATTAAGCCTGCCAAAATGAAATTCAAGATATATATCTGGATACATGTAAACTAAACATGTAGATATGTAATATATAATAATATTTTTAATCATAAGTGATAAATGTAAAAATAGTCTTATCGACTCTCATGTACTCATGTACTTTTGGTCATGAAAATTTTGGCTTTTTCAGATTTTAGATGGGTTTTGATTTTATTTCGTACCACTATTCAATATTTATATTGGTATTAACAATAATAATTTAATTCGCTTAATATTTGGAAAATTCACTCAATAGTAGGTGGATTAAGAGTAGAAAAGGACAGATTGCAGTAACTTCTAGTTGAATCGATGCTGTTGCAATTTTCATTCGAAAAATATGTCCAGAATGTGTAACCTGCTTGTATGTCTATACAATATTCGTCAGAGAATTTTCAGACTGTTCCTGAGTTTAAATGTATTTTATCATTATTTAAATTGACTTTTGCATATTCTTCAGCAAGGGTGATTTTTATAATACCCTGAACAAGGACTCTATCTCAACTTCCATAACTATCGGCATACGTTCCACCCGAACACGATCTTCCTGTTACTTTTCCCGCGAGATCAATTCCTACTGTCTTTGTTCCGTTTATTCTTATATCTGCTATTGTATGCGAGTTATCGTATTGGAATATTCCCCTTTCGTGAATAAATTTGCATTTTTCCGCACTAATCTCATACAAATATTCTTATATGCCATTTTCAATGGGTCCTAAGTGACTAAACATTCCGCAATTATAAATTGTTCGGCTAATTTCGATTTTATATTGAATAACTCGACTTGTTTTAAATTCCACTAGTTGTAATAAATCTATAGTCGCATTTGTTATTTTCAAATCTTCTTCGTCAAAATCGCATTCTCCGGTATCTACTAAAGAGGATGTCGATACTGCTGGGTCAGTCGAGCCGCAATTAAAAACGATAATCGCTTGATTTATTTTAAAAAGTGTGAGAATGATTATGAATGAAAAATACATGTTGTCCAATTCCTGTAAAATAATTATATTACTATATTTTATTATTTACGAGACTTAATTTATTAGTATGTACTGTTTTTGCCTTCCCTTTATAGTTTATTACAACATTGTTATTTGT